>NIPM01001932.1:0-13322 GCA_002738285.1 Holacanthella duospinosa
ATACACTAAATAAACGTGTTTTTTAGATCTTTATTTTGTTATATAATTTTATTCTCCTATCAAAAATAAAATACTAAGTAATTGATAGGTGAATTTTTTCGGTGTTACACAAAAAATGGGACAAAATAATCGCAATATAATAATTTTTTAACAAATAAGTAAAATGAAATTCTAAAAAATAAATTAAAATGGTACAAGTAAACGAATTCGAATTTGGAAAAATAGTNGTAAAATGAAATTCTAAAAAATAAATTAAAATGGTACAAGTAAACGAATTCGAATTTGGAAAAATAGTGTCTTCGCAGGAATAAGGATTTACAATTAGAAGAATAGAGCAAATGACATCATTACCACGTTCTACAGTAAATCGATCTTTAATAAAATATAACCAAAAAGGTAGAATTGAAAGGAAAAGAGGCTCTGGTAGACCTTATACACTCAATGATGAGCATATTAATACTGTCCTCGAAATTCATAAAGAAAATCCGACTATCAGTGCACCAAGGTTGAACTTTTTATTTGAAGAGAAAAAAACAAAAAAGGTTTCGGATCAAACTATTAGAAGGTGTTTAAATAGTCAAAATTTATATGCTTATTGTCCAATAAGAGAGCCTCTAATGTCATTGAAAAATATAGCAAAAAGGAAAGAAATGTGTGATAAGTGGATATTTATGCCGGATTCATATTTTGAAAACATCATTTTTTCTGAAGAATGCAAGTTTAATCTTTATAGTTCAGATGGGAGAATATACTTTTGGCGTGAACCGAAAAACGGGCTTAATCCTAGGTATGTAGAAGCAACCGTCAAGTTTGGCAGAGGTGGATTGAATGTTTGTGGATGATTCTCTGCTTGTGGTGTAGGAACTCTGGTATTTATTCAAGGAAATATGTTTAGATATCAATATTTACGCATATTAGTTAATAATTTAAAAGAATCTGCTGCTAAAATGGGCCTTGTTGACTACGTGTTTCGACATGAAAATGATGCCAAACATGCATTGAAGGTAGTAATAAAATATTTAGACGAGAAATCAATCGAGACTCTAGTTTGGCCCAGAAAGAGTCCAGATTTGAACCTCATCGAACACATTTTGTCTTTCATGAAAAAGCAACTCAATGGAAGAAGCTTCGCCAACATAAAGGAGCTAGAAATNCTTGTTGACTACGTGTTTCGGCATGACAATGATGCCAAACATGCATCGAAGGTAGTAAGAAAATATTTAGACGAGAAATCAATTGAGACTCTAGTTTGGCCCAGAAAGAGTCCAGATTTGAACCCCATCGAACACATTTTGTCTTTCATGAAAAAGCAACTCAATGGAAGAAGCTTCGCCAACATAAAGGAGCTAGAAATAGAATTAAAATTGATTTGGAACAATTTGTCAGCCGATTTTATAAATAAGTTGATAAAATCGATGCCTAAACGTGTTGTTGAAGTTGTGAAAGCAAATGAAAGATAATCAAAGTATTAGGGATATTTTGTCCTATTTTTTGTGTAACACACAATAAATTATTTTGTTGATCATTCTATTATAATTGATAATTTTTGAAAAAAAATCGTATAATATAATTAAGATATTTAAATAAATATAATATTTTTTCTTTTATTTGTATAAAAGATAATATGGCTTCACAATCATATAAAATATGGTTGTCCCATTTTTTTGTGAGATACTGTATAATTTAATTTATTTTAAAAGACGCGACAGATCCTTGCCTTCAGATTACTCCTTCTTGGTACCGCCCTAATATCTACATCCCCTTAATAATAAGATAAACTTATTTAATAAAAATTGACAAAAGGGTAGGTTGAACGATAACGTCATCTTATACGAGCTTAATAGGAAATGAACCGCCGGTCTTCGTTATGTGAGCCACGTACTAACCAATGCGAACACTGCCCTGTCAAGTTTTCATACAGTAGCTCATGAAATTGAATTGTTTGTTTTTCATCTATGTTGTAGACTTTATGAAATGCTATAAAATACCATTAAAATATAGATAAGTTGATTCACAATTATTGAAAAAATCTGGAAAAACAAAGAGATACGTTTGTGCCACCAAAACCAAAAGAATTAGACATAGCATGGTGTATATTTCCATCAATTCTCTTGACCTTTGGTATAAAGTCCAAGTCCCATTCTGGATTATCTAGATTAATAGTCGGAGGATAAGCTGCCTAAATGATAAACAAAAGTAAAAAACTTGTTGGAGGGCCATAACTGTAAAGGCAGCTTCGATAGCACCTGCGGCTCCTAGTAAATGACCTGTCATAGATTTAGTAGACGACAAAATCAACTTATTGTCTTTAAATATCGATTTTATAGCATTAATCTCTGCATCATCGCCTAGAGGTGTCGATGTAGCATGGCAATTTATATATCCGATGTCTTCTTTCTTCAAGTTGGGTGATTTGAGAGCATTTATCATCGCATTCATAGCACCTTTTCCATCAGAAGGTGGTGTAGTGATGTGATGAGCATCGCCTCAAATAATAAAGACATGATTAAACTTGATAGTCCATAACCAATTAGCTCTCCATATATTTTAGCCTTTCTGTTCTGAGCATGGCTTAATTCCTAATAATAAAGGATAAACTCTACCTCTAATATCAAAGATGCGGATCCTTCGGACATTACAAAGCCTGATCTATCCTTATCGAATGGCCTAGAAGCTATTTTAGGTTCATCTTCATGCCCAGAAGCCAAAGATTTAGCTCTAAAGAGTTTGAAAAAATATATTTACCTTGCAAAAGCAGCAATAGATAATGGCGATATACATGCTTCACTTGCTCCTGAAACCATAACATCTGCGTCTCCATATTGGATGCTTCTATATGCATCTACAATTGCACTTGCACCAGCAGCACAGGCTGTTGTTGAGCATAGATTCGGACCCTAAAGGTCACATGAAATTATACTGAAAGGCCAAACTTTATAGAAATATTTCCAGCACAAAGATTAGGCAAGGTCCTGGGTACAAAATATGGAGTTAATTTCATATAACTCTAGTCGATTATTTCTTTAAAATACTTTTTGAAATTTATCGTATCCTTCTAGTAATTCGGGAAATCCACCCATACCTGTACCGAAGCTAACACCCTAAGTATTATAAAGATTTAAAGTAACTATTTTAGAAAAATCATCTATAGTTTGATAATTAGAATCATATAAGGCTTCTGATGCAGCAATTAAACCATAATCAATAAAAGTAGAAACATATTTAGGTTTCTATAAATATTAAAATATTGTATAACTTTAATATTTATATCTTCTTCTGGCCAACCATATTCCAAAGTTTTCTTAATCTGGCCTGCAATCTTAATCGGAATATTTTCATGTTTTTCTTCAAAAAAATCGGTAGGTAAAGCTGATATCCCGCTTTTTCCTTGAAGTATATTCTCCCAATTTATATTCTTACCTTTTCCTAAAGGTGATACCATGCCTATTCCTGTAACTACAACTCTTCTACCACGATTCATTTTTGTGATTGATTTCAAAAAGTTTAAGGAAATGAAAATAGCACTAATATACAGCAACACTATGTCTAAATTAGCATTATTAAGTTTGAATTCAGGTAGGAAGCACAAAATAAAAGTGGATTTATATAAAAGAAACCTCGATGTTCTAGAAACTGAAGGCATTATTTTGACTCCAAATGGAATTCGTAGTTTGCAGTACTTAGATCAAGAATTAGTTAATTATATTAGAAAGGAAGGCCAAGTTTTAGATGGGATTAAATATTCAAATAAAAAAATAACCGTCATAGATAAACCGTTTAAAGATGAATTCATATCGATTTCAAGGACGAAATTAAATCAGATTATAGAGAAAAGATTAGATACTTTAAATATAAACTTAAAGCCTATTAATAATAATGAATTGGATATTTATTTGGAAAATGATAAATATGTATTATCTCCTAGTATTAATAAGCCTGTAAAGTATGATTATATTATTTGTTGTGAAGGTTCTCAATCTTTATTGAAAAAGAAAATGTATCCAGAGTCAGAAACAAGACATTCAAACAAACTATTTACATGTGGTATATCTAAAGTCAAAGATTCTACGCTATTTGATAACAAAATCAATATATTAAAAGGCACAGTCAACACTTTTGGATATTATAAACTTGATAAAGATACACTATTTTGGTCTACTCTTAAAATGAGCCCTTCTAGAGATTATATAACTATGAATATTCTAGATTTTCCCGATTATAATAGTTTACTGGTGGATTTTCCCGAACCTTTTCCCGAAGTTATCAGAGACTCGTATACTGAAATACAACAATTCCCGATATTAGATTATAAACTTCAAAAAAGTATGTACAATTATAACGCACTCTTGCTAGGTAATTCTTATTATTCTATCATACCGACTTTAGCGCAAAGCACTAATAGTCTTATCGAAGATTTAGTCAAACTTCAAGATTGCATCAAAGAAAATGAAATATCATTTGAAGAATTCAAAAGAAAGGATCGCATAATGACAGTACAGGATATATCCGAAAGATTTTTTAGATTGTTTACTAACGATTCTAAAGCTTTCGATTTTGTGTCTTTTCCTCTTCTAAAAATGATGTTTCTTTCTCATGGAGTTGAGACTTTTAATTTCATCTGGAAGTTTGATTCTAGGTCTAAAAATAAGAAATAATTAATCATAGATAGAATAAACTCTGCTAATATATTCTCTTTACATTTCTCTTAAAATACCGTCTTCTTTGATATAACGGGTAAAATCATGTTAAATGCAAGTGTTTATTGAAATTTATATATCAAAATTCTATAGTATCACGACTTTTAAGTTTATCCTCATGTTTTTCTCCTATTATATCCCTGATTGTATGGACCAACTTTACAACTGAAAACAAAACAATGATGGTAATCAAAATCAACAAACAAATTAAAGCAAGAGTCCTTGGACCAGAGTTCATAAAATAATAAGGCCAAAAACCATAACTATAAAAATAAATCGAATCTATGAAACTTACTAATGATGAATCAATATAGACAAAGAAAAATAAGATAATAAGATCAAGATTAAGATGTATAAATGATTCCATATAATTATGTTTTTACTTATAAGAATCTCGGTTAACATGATGAAGAACTCTATTGCATGTTGTGATACTTGTAAATAAAAGCTGAATGTTGTTTTGAATAACACAGTAGTATCGTTTGGGAAGATGATGGACCAGAATACAATTGGAACCAAAACATGGAAAATGCAACAAGAAAGATATAACCACATATAAATCAGCTTAGTCCAGTTATTAGATAATAAATGGCTTTTATCAAATCCTATTTTATTTGTTTGGCGCCACAAGCTCAAACCAACGTTAATCTATAAATTTTATAAAGTATAGATTACAGTAAGTAAAATGGTTAAGCCATAAAAGCTATAACCTGTAAAATATGAACCTACTTTTATAAGATCTTCTTTCTTGTCTATTACAGATATAATAACGGTGACGACGCAGAATAACAAAAAGAAGTATCTAATTATCCAAAGAGAGACAGGTGATATGAAATAAGATTCTACGGAATTTCTGAAGTTATAATCTTTAGTTGTTAGAGCTGATTTGATTATTTTCATATTAATAACCGCTTACTAAAGGTTTAATGATTTAAAAGAACTTAAAAAATGTTTATTGAAGTTATCAATTTATAATAAAGCAATTAATCCACTGAATTAAGATTAATAAACGCCAAATTAAAACTTTCGTCTAAGTTATTAGGGCGTCCCGCGCAAAGAGACACTCGAACTTTGTTTAATTACGCCTTTAATAATATCAAGACTTTTAAATTAATTTATATAGACTACAAGTTTTATTTATAAATAATTATATTTTGAATATTATCATGAATAGCTTGCAAAAATTAAAAGATTCAATTTAAGATAAAGAACAGCGGATTTTCATCAAATTTGGTGTAATCCTGCGACACAGTTCTGGGATAATTCATAAAGAATTAGTTGAATCAGTTGGAAGTAGTGTCTATAAACTAAATACAGTCAAAAGTATAGTTACTAAGCTTAAGAGAGGCTAAAATGTGATCGAAGATAGCCAAGGTGGCGATACAAGTGATGTCTCGAAGAAAGAAAATGTAATAGATAAAATTAAAGAATTGTTGGTCCAAACTAGAACATGGACTTGCCTCGAACTTTCCATGCGGGTAAATTGTAGTAAAACAACAGTATTTAGATATTTAACAGAAGCTTTACAAATGAAAAAATTATTAAGTAAATGGGTACCTCATTTTCTCACAGATGAACAAAGAGAACATAAAGTGTTAGCATGTAAAAACAATATACAACTCTTATCGAGAAAAAATAACTTAATTAATCGAACTTTGGCAATAGATGAAACTTGGGTGTCTTTATATATGCAACCCCAACGTGACCAGATTCGATCTTGGAGAAATAAGAATGAAGACCCATCTGAATTCGTACTTCAATCTTAATATAAAGAAAGAGAATGCTAATATTAACAATGGATTTTCAAGGTGCTACTTATTGGAAGCTCTGTGCTCCTAAAGAGACTATAACTTCGGATGTCTATAAAAACTTCGTAATCGAATTATTAGACAAATGGTTACTTGATAAGAAATTCAAGGTGCTTATAATATTACATGATAATGCTAGACCACATAAATCAAATCTTATAAAGCAGTATTCTATTGATGAAAATATTCAGGTTTGGGATCATCCTCCCTATAGCCCTGATATTAGCCCACCTGATTTCAATTGTTTTAGGAAATTAAAGATGAAGTTAAAAGAGAATATTTACGACGATTGGAATAAATTAGAAATTCAGCTAGAAAGTGCAATTCAGGAGCTTAATGCTAAAGGTTTTATGAATGGTGTCCAGAAGTTATCCGAAAGATGGATAAATGTAATAGATGCAGAAGGTTCGTATCTATAAACATACTAATTTTGAACTTTATATCTTTTATAGTAAATTTTTTATTTAAATTTTTTCGAACGCCTCTTTGCTCGGAACGCCCTAATAGTCTATTCTTTCATTGCTGATCATATTTGATGAAAAAACCAACTCTCCTGGTGTGCACCCTATAGAACTACGAAATGTGCTATTAATACTCCATTTAAGGTTACCAATCATCTCCCATATTTTATCAGGACCGTAAATTTTTATTACGTTATTTATGTGTACGTGAGTACGCTCATTCAAGGCATTTGCCTGCGGATGGTATTCGTGGTCGCTGAATGGACAATATCATAAGAATTCATTAACTCCTTAAATTCACCACCCCCATCTGTATTAAAGCTAGGAGACTTAGGGAAGGTGTATAAATACTGAGAATCTACTACCGAGACGATTGATTTGCTTTCTTTGTTTCTTAAACTATAAATTTCAGTAAAACGAGAAAATGTATCTACCAATATAAGCAAATATTTGAATTCATAATCAGAATTTATAGGCCCCACTAATTCCAATGTGATGCCATCGAATGGTTTGTTTGAGTAAATTGGTGGTTGAAGTTTGCCGTATTGCAATCCCTGCTTACTTTACCCGCAATCGATACAGTTATCAGTAAATTTTTTGATTTTTGTTGCCATATCTTTAAAATAAATAAGCTTTTTTAATGTTTCATAGAGTTTCTTTGAACCTGGATGTAACAAGGTTTGGTGAAAATAGCTCAAAACATACTCAATTTTATCATCAGGAATAACCAATAGTTCATTATGATATAATATGTCATCTTTAGAAACGTAGATATGCTTATCTGGTACATTAACTTGAATCATCTTTAAAAAAGTCTTACTAGGATACTCATCAAATGTAGCTATTTCATTTATATCTTGAACGTTAAATTCATCATTATTTTGTAAATCACAATGTGAAAGAAAATCAGCTTGAGTATTCTTTTTTCCTGGTAGATATTCCCATTTATAATTGAATTCTGATAACACGTTCTTCCATAACTGGATGCGGTGTAACTTTGGATTGTCCAGGTATTTAAGGTTAGCGTGATCGCACCTTATTAGTAAATTGTGCCCAAAAAGTACATGGCGTAGATGCTTGAGTACCTGGACCACACATAGGAATTCTTTTTCTATCACGCTATATCCACGCTCTGCGCCATTTAGCTTACGTGAATAAAAGTATAAAGTTCCATGATCTTGTTTTAAAAGAGCACCAATGCCGTATTCCGAAGCATCAGTCTCTAGAATAAAGAGTTTACTATAATCTGGGAACATTAACATGGTTCTTTGTGATAGCTTCTGTTTCATTTGATCAAAAATTCGATTATGCTCGTCTAACCAAAGAAATAATTTGCTCTTATTGTTGGTTAAAAGGTCCGTGATTGGGGGATATTAAAGAACTGTAATTGTTGATATGATTTCTATAAAAGTTGAAAAATCCCAATATGCTCTGGAGTTTTTTGATATTATCTGGTGGACTTAGTTGCATAATAGATTGCACTTTATATTGCATTGTACCCTTGAGAAGTTAATAAAAATCCCAAAAATTGTATTCCATGTTGAAGAAATTTCGATTTTTGAAGGTTTATTGAGAGACTTCTTGATTTGATAAGCATAAAAACAGTTTCCAAGTGTTTTAGATGCCTATTGAATGATTGGCTGTAGAATAGAAGGTCGTCTAAGTGGCTTATGACGTTGCTTACACTTCCAAAGATTGAGGTGATCAAGCGTTGGAATATAGATGGTCCGTTGCGTATGCCGAAGGGCACACTCAAATACTCGAAGTGGCCAAATGGCACGATAAATCCTGTCTTTTATATCATTACTATTCATACCAATCAGGTGGTAACCAGAATACAAGTCTATGGAAGTATAATACATTGACTTTTGTAAACTAAACAAAATATCTTGGATTCGAGGTATGGGAAAGTCTTCCGGCACTGTCATACGATTTAATAGGGTAGAATCTACTACTAATCTGATTTCCCAGATTTTTTAAATATAGGGAAGGCTGGACTTGAAAAAGCAGAAGTTGAAACACCATTTTGTAACAGACGATTTACCTCTTTCTTGACAGATTCTATTTGATTAAAAGATATTCGGTATGTTCTTTTACTTATTGGCATGTAGAACGATGTCGCATTGAATCCCCTTTGCTAGTTTTAGCTGCCCATCGAATAATTCCTTGTAGTTTTGTAATAAGTTGAACACTTGCTTCATTTCACTAAATTTAAGGTGAGATATAAAGGATTTGATTTTGTTTGGGTCTTCATTAATAGTAACATTAGTCAATTCCAAACTTGGTTTGACATGATTAAATGTGATTAGATTAGCTGAAAAGTTGATACTGAACTTATTCTGTCTGTTCCTAAGATTATACGTGGTTTAGTTAGTTTAGCTACAAACAGTTCAGTGTTTACAGAAATTTTGTCAAAAACTAATTCTATCTTGGTTTTGTTGTCAGTTTCTATTTTAGTATTGAAAGCAGATACCGAGTTTACCTTATCACACTTTAATTTATCCAATTCTAGCTCATCAGATAATGTTTCATCAATTATACTTACATTGGCACCAGTATCAAATAAACACTCTAATCTTTTGCATTTATAAGGTACATGTTGAACAACAAAGTTTGCATTTTTAATTGGTCCTTTGATATGGTTTATTTCAGTCATTGCAAAATTGTTTTCTGTTGAAATGTTATTTATAGTAGAAGTTTCATTATCCTTGTTATTATCTCCTTGTCCATTTGATTTTATATTGTTTGGGTTGAAATACTTATTTTTATGGTTCTGGTTTGGTGGTTCAGACTATTGCCATTATTTCCATTGTAGTTTTGATTATTGTTTTTAAACTGTGGTTTTGAATTGTTCTTTTTGGAGTTGGAAGTCTTATTATTAGCTTCATTCCTTGATTTGCATTCCTTTAAATGACTCTTGTGTATCGGAAAATATTTTTCTTCTGTAGTGCCTTCTATAGCAGCATCTACAAGCTTTGCGAAGCTCGAAGCCTCGATGTAGGTTCGTGGATTACGGATTATTACATCGCGTTTTATGTTTGAAGAAAGCCCCTTTACAAATAAGTTTAGTTTTTGCTTAGCCCCAATTTGGTCATTTCCATCTTGAAACATTGATTTCGGACACTAATTCAATGAATTTTGTTTCATAATTCTTTAAACTATATTTCCCTTGTTTCAAAGTCTGCAACTTCTCCATACATATTTCATAGTGATAGTTACCAAGGCAGTATTCTTTGAGTATATTGAGAAGCTCATTAAAATTGTTATGGCTATAGGTGATGGACAATTGGTATGCGTTATCACACAACAGAAGTTTAATAGCTTCATATTTTTCGGCAGGGGAACACTGGCAAATAGATGATCCTCTTACAAATTCTGTGTACCAATAAATTGATCATCTTCATTACTAAATTTGAACAGCTTGATATTATCGATCAATGTTGGTGGATGAATTACTTCCTCTTCATTCTGTTGCAAACTGATTCCTGTCCTTCTTCTTGAGGTTGATGGTGTTGGTGCTGGCTCACTGGTTGTTCTTCTTCCTGGAAAAGTTATATAATCTCTTTGGCTCTGCTGTGAATTCATTTTATCTTGAGTATTCGTTTTAATTTTCGAAAATTATAACCGTTTACTAAAGGTTTAATGATTTAAAAGAACTTAAAAAATGTTTATTGAAGTTATCAATTTATAATAAAGCAATTAATCCACTGAATTAAGACTAATAAACGCCAAATTAAAACTTTCGGCTAAGTTAACTTCATTGATAAAATCCGGTTTGTCAATTAATGAATTTGAATTTTCGATTCTTACTTTTATACCATTTGGTACTTCTAATTTAGATTAGCAAACTGAATTAGCCCCTCTTTTGGCTTGGAAATTGCCTAATCAATCGAATTAATCTTATATGGCACTTTATTCAGAGTAGTCCTTTTATTAAATAATTGGTTGAACAATATTCATTAAAAATTTGGTTGAGTTAAGTAAAGAATCTTTAAGGGACTACTCTGAATAAAGCGCCTTATCATAGGGCTCCGTATTATTTTTAATCTATACTTTTATTTAGTAAAATTGTTCTAGGTAAAATACATTGATCTGTACGATTTTCTAAAAATGCACTCAAATTTCCTACTACTGCAATGCTTTTGAAATGAAAAACACATAAATTAGGACCCATGATCAAATTTTTATTAAATATGACTTTAATATACCTATTTTTAATCTCGAATGCTAATAATGACAAGATCTAAGTATTTTATACGTTTGGTTTAGGAATAGCAAGTTCTGAAAATCAAAGTTTTTGTAAAGCTTTCATCGCGATAACCTGATTTTAAAACACATCATTGCAGAACATGCCTTAGATTTGCAAGTTATAGAAGCGAAACTTTTGAATTTTTAAAGAAACATTCGTTAAAATTCTAAATATGATGGATAGGTATATGTTGTAATTTAAATAAATGTATTGATTAATCAATCAGATAATATTCTAATGAGTTTATTAAAAGCTGTGTCTAATTAATCTAACAGTATTTGTATTTTACGTCTAAATTTCGAGGTTTTCTTTACTTGGATAATTTTTAAATAAAATGAAAATTTAATGATAAATAAATGTTTCTAGCCATACGTAATTTATTCTAATACTTTTAAAACATTTCTTTACAATTTTCTTTGATAAAATATTGTTATAGAATCGCTTATAAACAAAAAACAAAAATCATCATCCAAAATTTAAAAGTAATGACAATTTAAGTTTAAACATTATATAGATTTTAATTTATATTTTTTACGCAATGCTTTTATTTAAAATTTTGATTTAAATATCCGATTTTATCCATTAAGAAACGTGGTAAAATCACAACCAAGTCTTTTTATCCAAACAATTTTGAATTTCTATTTGAACATTAAAATTAATTACCCGTTAATTGCATTTTACATTTGATTACAGGGTTTTCAGATCAATTTCGCATCAATTTCGGGAACCGTTTTTTGAGACCGATTTATTTTCTTTATTTCGGATCAATTTCATTTATTTTCGCATCAATTTCGTTAATTGACGATGTGGACTATCACTTTTTCGAATCAATTTCGTATTG
The DNA here is from genome assembly GCA_002738285.1 of Holacanthella duospinosa. Lineage (NCBI taxonomy): Eukaryota > Metazoa > Arthropoda > Collembola > Poduromorpha > Neanuridae > Holacanthella > Holacanthella duospinosa. The sequence goes on from NIPM01001932.1 coordinate 12,057, forward strand.
CACTTATAAATAGTCTAAAAATTATAAAAAATAATATACAAAGATTTAACATGATAGAGAATTTTACAATTAAATGATAAATAGTAATTTATTTAAAAATTACTCAATTGGTTGACCGTATATGTTAAAATTGAATCTATCAACCTACACTGACCGTCAAAAGTGATTCAGTGTTTGGGAAATTCGAAATTAAATGGTAATTCATGAATGAGTAAGACTTCAAGCAAGCTAATACTCATATAGTAGATAGATACAGCCTTTTTCTATAACATATCCAAATATTATAGATATCTTTTAAATATTGATAGAGTTATGATTACTCAAAGTTGAAAGTAGGTGATTCAGTATTTTGAAGAAGTTTTTAAATTTACAACCTTTTCATTCTAGAACATTCTAAAATACCGAAAAATTGTTCATTTTTATTTCAAATCCTTAACAGAAGGTATCAAGGCTTATTTTGTATGACAGGAAGAACATTGAAGAAGATTGAAAAAAGGATTTACGAACTTGCTTTAAATGGAAAATCTTCAAGAAAAATAGCTGAAGTTGTTGGAGTTTGACAAGCAACTGTGTCCAGAGTAATAAATAGAGTTGAAAAAAATACTCCAGAGCCTATTATAGGTCATCCTTATATATTAGATAAGCATGATGAAAAATCTATTGGAAGATTAGCAACAAGTGGTAAATGCTCCACCTCTACAGAAATACAGCGAGAACTCAAGACCTATGCAGGAATATCCGCCTCTTCGAGTACTATACTGCGCACATTAAAATGTAGCAACATCGTATCTAGACACAAAAAGAAATGCCGACAATTAAAAAAATCTCATCTTCGAGCAAGATCAGAATTTGAAAAATCACACAGAAATTGGGAAAAGAAGGACTGGGATATGGTTATATGGTCAGATGAGACTAAAGTAAATCTAGAGGGATTTGATGGACGTGATAGAACTTTCAGAAAAATCGGGGAAGCACTCGGAGATCACAATATTACTCAATCAAAAAAATTCGGTTGTGGATCAATTATGGTTTGGGGATGTATGCTTTCATCAGGTGTTGGGTATCTTTGTATAATTGATAGCAGTGTTAATGCTGAGATATATGTGAGTATTCTGGATGACGAGCTGATGTATACAATTGATTTGTATGGCTTGGAAAAATCTAAAATTGTCTTTCAAAATGACAATGCGTTTTCTCATACCGCTTCAAGTATAAAAATGGTTCAAAAGAAACGAAATAAAGGTAATGAGATGGCCTGCACAATCT
>NIPM01001933.1:0-13572 GCA_002738285.1 Holacanthella duospinosa
GTTGGAATTTGAAGATTGTTTTAAGGCTAAAGAATGTGATGTTTTGTACCAGAAATTAAGAGTCTATGATTGGAGCCTTTATGGATTAGAACCTAATCAAATAACAGAAGGTTATTTCGCTTTTGAAGATCAGATAATAGAGATTGGGTTAAGATATCGCGCCCAGAAATGTATCAAAAACCAACAACCATCTAATAATCCTTATAAGAGTGATATATTGGATTCTCTTTCTGGTTATGATAATGGTGAAATAGCTTCGGTTCCATTAAAGAATCATGCTGATGTAGTGAAATTCCTAAACGATTATGTTTATATCATTCTATTGGCTAATTCTCAGATCAAAATCACTAGAGGAAAAGATGAAGCTCATAACATGATTTATTCATTTGATATACAGAACGAATATATGGATTTCAATTTCACTTTATCAATCCCTGGAACTGATGCTCTAATGAAATCAATTATGAAAGAAGAGATTGATTATTCAGTAACACAAGTTGATTTATCAAAGTTGAAAGAATCAGAATTTATTATTTTAAATACAATAGGAGAGTCCTATTTTCATTTACCTTATGAATATAAATGGCATTATTCAAGTACACCTAAAGTTATGTATACCCTAAGCTTTTTAAAGACTAAAGATTATATGGTAGTCATCAACTTAGCACACAAGGGATTAGAATGTTTTCGTTATACAGATGAAGAGTTATCTAAATTAGATGGTAGTTGTATAGATACGTACTATAGCTATAGGTGGAACTATATTAAAGAAAAGTTATTTATTAAAGAATTGTGTAAACTAAATAGTAGAAATATTTTGAACTTATCAGAATTTAAACTCCGCATGCTTCCGGCTAAGTTTGTAAAGGGGAATGATGAGAATTTTAGATATTTCGGTTGGGATTTGTTGCGAATCTTTCTAGACAAAATGGATATCGAGTTATATTTGAATTATTTCACCTTGATGGGGAAGCAACAAAGATTAGTCAATAAGTTTTACCCAAATTTGTTTAAAGGAAAGCTTAAAATTGTTTATTTGAAGATCAAGAATTGCATTTTGGAAAATCCATCTAAATTTTGAATCCGCTTCATCAAGAAGTAAATTATTTCCCCCAAGATCTATCGGAATTGATTGAACCTGTAGCTAATCAGAACTCGATATATCTAAGTATTATTTATTACTTTTTATCATTNGGTCAAGAAAAAAAGACTAAGAAGCCAAAACAAATTACTGTTTTGCCTATTTGTCTTCAATGGTTTATCAACCTCATCATCTCAATTTTCTTTGCTTTGGCTTTAGTAAATTCATACAGAAGTTTACGAAATGATAAGCTTTGATTTTATTATTATTAAAAGGAGCTATATTTTCTTTTCTAATTAAATCGAACTCTCATTAAAAGGCGTTAAAGTCACTTATTTGAAATTTCATTCAAAAGAAAAGTAAGTTCATTCTTAAATGTAAAATTAAGACTTTGGTCTTATATGTGGTGATAAAAATTGCAACTTTTTTAAATCGAGCATTATGAAATGTATGTAAAATAAATTAAAATTATATTTGATTATTTTGTTCCCTACTCTTTCACTTATCGCAATATAATAACTTCTTTTAAGTGGCCAAAATACAACTTTTATACAAAGTAGTAATCGATAAGTTTCTCACATAAAACTATTCTAAAAATAAAAACAAATAATATGAATTGTAAAATAAATTTCTATATCTTTTTGTTCATTTCGAGTGTTTATTATCTGTTTTATTGAGTCAAATTTGAATATTTTCTTAATTTTAGTTCTAAACTTTCTCACCATAAATCATATTTGCATCATAGTTAAAAATCTATTAATGATTATAGAATGCATAAAAATCTATATTTATACTCGGAACTCAATAATTTAATATTTTTTAATATTTAATGCTCGATTTAAAATTCGACCATTTCATTTCCGTATAAATTATTCGGAAATATTTTAATTTCCTCTATTTTCCGTATAACTCCTAATAATGCATTTATAACTTTTGGTAAAATTTTTATAACTACTGGTAGCCCTGTAATTTAAAGTAAGAATTCTCTCATTTTTTATTAAAATTTTGAAAAAACACTCTTAACATTTTGGACAGATAGATAATCTTTTGATCCATAAACTTGTCAAAATAAACATTTAATAAAACTATTTTTATAGGTAAATTATTCGGACAACTCCAATGCATAAAAACGTTAACCCTTTATTTACTTGTGACTCACTGGTAAATAAACTTTGGATCACTTTTGCTAAGTTGCATTGCAACCATGGAGTTTCTTTTAAAGTGACATATGGTTTATCCAAATACCTAAAACAACTAAATAAATAAATTTATTGTAGCTCTGATAATAAATAAGTTATGAATACCAGAAGGTTTTGAAAAATTGATTGAAACTAATAAAATTGATATTTAATATCTCTGGAAAATAAATTTCGACTTTTTATTGGAAAAAATCAATCTTGATCGATTTTCTTTCTTCTTGGATAAGAAACAATAAAGAGAAGGAGGGAAAGAAGAAGAAAAAAGATATTGATAGCCCATTGAAAATAAGAATACTTCGAATCTTTATCATCATCAGCTTGAGGATCACTATTTGAAGCAGAAACCTCATCAGAAATTGATTTAACAGGTAGAATGTCCTTGATATGCTTATAAAGAACACTAGAAGCTGCTAAGTCCGGACTCAAGATGTTTCTCAAAAGGCATTGCTTAATTTCTTGATAACTTTTCTTATAATTTTCAACAAACAGACGAGGATAGAATTTCGCAATTAAGATATGTTGATATTTAGACAAGTTCGAGTAGTCCAAATAAGCTTCAATAGAAGGCTTGTCCAATAATAACTGTAATTTATCCCAAGACAAATAAGCAAAATACTTATTTAATTTCGCAAATTCCACAGATAATGAATTGAAATATTGGATTGGTAAATTGATAATATTGGTCTCATTTATTCTGCTAATCTTATTAACAGAGATGGAATTTGTATTTATAAGAACTTTCTGGCTCATACAATTATCTCTAACCTTTACTAAAATATCTTGATCTCTAATATTATAACAGTCCAGGGATTGTATATCGTAAATGTTGAAAAATTGGATTGGATTGCTATCATTCTTTACTTTTAATGATACCTCATACAAGTCGTTCAAAGGAGTGAAAATGAACCTTGTAGTACTGATAGTGTTCACATTGATGGAAGATTCTTCACTAAGTTCTGATAATAAGATCTTATTAGTTATATCCCCAATTTGAATGCTACAATTAGTTGTCATATCAGTTACTTGATCTAAAAACATAGAAACATTGAAAGTAAAGAGGATCCCAATATTTTCAACCGTGAATCTAAAATTGGCATATACATCATCATCTAGATCTCTAACAACAGTTACTAAGGAATTTGGAGGTGTATCAAAGTTTGGATGTGGCACCTTGATTTTATAAAGATCAATATTAGATTCCGGCATCATCCAAATAATGTCATTATAATCAGCTGAGACTTCCAAACTCTCTCTTGCATATAGGTAATCTGTNAAATAATGTCATTATAATCAGCTGAGACTTCCAAACTCTCTCTTGCATATAGGTAATCTGTGACGTCATTGATGCAGCTAGAAATGCGATTCTTAGTTTGGATTTTAATAATCCTGTCATCCAAAANGTAATCTGTGACGTCATTGATGCAGCTAGAAATGCGATTCTTAGTTTGGATTTTAATAATCCTGTCATCCAAAACAAAATACCCTTCATTTACTTTAAAACCAAAGTTAGGTATTTCTTTACCTAGCATATTAAAATAACTCAACATTGCTGAATACAAATCTTCACAATGCATCAAGTCTTGACAATCAATGAATTCTCTTAAAGATCTGTCGCCATTGATGAATATATAGGTCTTCATTTGGTGTCTAATAAAAGAGTTAGCTACATTTTCCATTTTAGATACAATTTTACCTTTTTTTACTGTAAGTTTGTCTAGCTTCNTAATAAAAGAGTTAGCTACATTTTCCATTTTAGATACAATTTTACCTTTTTTTACTGTAAGTTTGTCTAGCTTCTCCAACTTGATATTGTTCTTGAAAAATCCGATTTCTTGATTGATGATTTCGTCAGGACTTGCATCAACTGTAATTTCGACTCTACTTTTTGCCAGAATGGTATTGATAAGTATTACTTTATACATATGCATCTTTTTGAAAGTAAAACTTTTCTAATTTGCCTAGATTGATCCTAGCAAATCTTATACTTTTTGAGTCCGATAAATTCCGCTAAAATTGAGGTAAATCTTAATAATGTTATCTGATTTTATTCTAACAGATAATGTCTAAAAGAATACGTCAAGTCTTATTATGAAAATCATTCGGTATATAAAATTAAATATGCTTGATATTGTACTTTTCTGATAACCTTTTCAAATAGAAGATTTGACATTATAAAAACACTAATGGTATAAAACTATTATCATATTATGAAACCTTTTTATTAATTCTGGGCATNTATGAAAATCATTCGGTATATAAAATTAAATATGCTTGATATTGTACTTTTCTGATAACCTTTTCAAATAGAAAATTTGACATTATAAAAACACTAATGGTATAAAACTATTATCATATTATGAAACCTTTTTATTAATTCTGGGCATTTTTGTTCTCTCAAAAAACAATCTGATAAAATTGAAACAAGAAATTTTGAATCTTAAGATTTTCATTAAAAATGTTTTATTGAATAAAAGATATTTAGTAAACCAAACCTAATGAGCCTTCATTTTTTTAGAGTTTAATATATCAAATTTCTACCTTTTTCCTGCTATTTTATTCTTTTATCGCATCAGGGAATCTTTTAGGAAAAATCACTGACGAATATTTTAAAGGGATATCTTTTAGAAGTGTTTACACTTTTCAATATATCTGTAAACTTTTTCAACTTTCTGTGTTGGTATTTTCTTAGTATATAGAAGTTTTGATTGTGATTGACTTTAGGGAGCTCAACTGCAACACTCACGCATACGGTAAACTGATTACATTCGTCTTCATTATTTGAATTTATGAAATAAATAAAATGAGGATTAACATCTATTAGCCTGGTGTTTTATTCAATAAATAATCGATTTATATACCCCTAAAACAAAGAGAATGGCTAAATTATAAAATTGTTAATTTTTATTGAAAACAGTTTTACGAGACTAAATTAGATCTACGAGCATACAGCTCGAGCTTATAATCCTAGAATTCTGACATGAAAAATTTTCCTGGCTAAAAATCTGAATTAAAATTGATTTTCTTGTTTATATGGGCTTGTGACCAACAAGAAAATGTAGAAGATATTTTTTATTGAAGACTAACTTATCTTTTTGTAATAAACTCGTCTCTTATATTAAAATTTAATTCTGCGAGTTCCACTAAAGAAAATACAGTAAATAATAGTAGAGACAGCTACACCCAGAATAATAGAAACTGAAACAATAGTAGGAATAAACCAAGAATGTTGAGAAAACCCACAAAGTCAAATTCCCGGGAGTTGAACCCGTCGTCGTTCTATATTGATAAACAACTCTTAACATTTGCCTGGCTTCTGATTGCAATTCTTTTGGTATTTTTAATTTCCTTTAACATCCTAAAGGTGTTAACAATAACATAGTCAGGNCTTCTGATTGCAATTCTTTTGGTATTTTTAATTTCCTTTAACATCCTAAAGGTGTTAACAATAACATAGTCAGGCGTATAAATCCAACCACGTGTTGTAGGATTCTTTTACTCTATTATTTATTCAAAGATGATTATCAAATAATCGTATTGTGGATTACAATTAAACTTGTATAACTTTATTATATGATTAACATGATTTATAAATCGAAATATACCGTAAATGTCCGATTATAAGACCGGGACTTATATCAAAAAATAGGCATTCTAGCTTGTTATTTTTTAATGAACTTTGCTCCTTTTGTCAAAAATTTCTAATCGAAAAATCCTTTCAAAAAGACTTTAAAGGACTTTTAAAAAAATTAAGGTCTGCTTTGCAAAAAGAACAATTTCGGACCTTATATGCTCTTTTATTTTCCATCAAAGCAGCTTTTAATGATTTCTCTNTCTGCTTTGCAAAAAGAACAATTTCGGACCTTATATGCTCTTTTATTTTCCATCAAAGCAGCTTTTAATGATTTCTCTCAACCACTTTGTATATAAAATTCGACTTTGGAAATTTAACTTGCTTTGAGGGAAAATAAACGGTCATATCCAGTCTTATAAATTATCAAAGTCTTATATTGAGCAGGCATATAATCGGACATTTACGGTATTTGCAATCACATAAGTCATTGGGGGCTTGTAAATATACAAAAAACATTTTAATAGGGAGATTTNCATATCCAGTCTTATAAATTATCAAGGTCTTATATTGAGCAGGCATATAATCGGACATTTACGGTATTTGCAACCACATAAGTCATCGGGGGCTTGTAAATATACAAAAATCATAAATTATCCCTCTAAATACACTACATAATCCCGCAAGGCGCGTTTCTCCGAGTCGAATTTTGTTTAATCATTCCTTTAATAATATACTAATAATATCAAGACTTTTAAATTAATTTATATATACTANTAATCATTCCTTTAATAATATACTAATAATATCAAGACTTTTAAATTAATTTATATATACTACAAGCTTTATTAATAAATACTTATATTTTGAATATTATCATGAATAGCTTACAAAAATTAAAAGATTCATTTCAGATAAAGAACAGCGGATTTTCATCAAATTTGGCCTAATCCTGGGACACAGTTCTAGGATAATTGATAAAGAATTAGTTGAATCAATTGGAAATAGTGCCTATAAACTAAATACAGTCAAGAATTTAGTTACTAAGTTTAAGACCGGCTACAATATGGTCGAAGATAACAGAGGAGGTGATACAAGTGATTTCTCGAAAAAAGAAAATGTAATAGATAAGATTAAAAAACTGTGGCCCAAACTAGAACATGATCTTGCCTCGAACTTTCCATGCGGATAAATTGTAGTAAAACAACAGTTTCGATATTTAACAGAAGATTTACAAATGAAAAAATTATCNGATAAATTGTAGTAAAACAACAGTTTCGATATTTAACAGAAGATTTACAAATGAAAAAATTATCAAGTAAATGAGTACCTCATTTTCTCACGGATGAACAAAGAGAACATAGAGTGTTAGCACGTAAAAACAATATGCAACCCTTATCNGTACCTCATTTTCTCACGGATGAACAAAGAGAACATAGAGTGTTAGCACGTAAAAACAATATGCAACCCTTATCAAGACAAAATAACTTAAAATTAGCTTGAAACCGTTATCTACTTTGAACCCACAGAAATATGTAGCAACCTTAACGTGACCAGATTCAATCTTGGAGAAATAAGAATGAAGACCCATCTGAATTTGTATTTCAATCTAACTATGAAAAAAAGAGAATGCTAATAGTAGCAATGGATTTTCAAGGTGTTGTTTATTGGAAGCTCTGTGCTCCTAAAGAGACTGTAACTTCAGATGTCTATAAAAACTTCCTAATCGAATTATTAGACAAATGGTTACCTGATAAGAAATTCAAGATGCCTATAATATTACATGATAATGCTAAGCCGTATAAATCAAATCTTATAAAGCAGTATTTTATTGATGAAAATATTTGGGTTTGGGATCATCCTCCCTATAGCTCTGATATTAGCCCACCTGATTTCAATTGTTTTGGGAAATTAAAGAGGAAGTTAAAGGAAAACATTTATGGTGATTGGCATGAACTAGAAATTCAACTAAAAAGTGCAATTCAGGAACTTAATGCTAAAGGTATTATGAATGGTATTCAGAAGTTACCAGAAAGATAGAGAAGTGTAATAGATGCAGAAGGTTCCTATCTATAAACATACTAATTTTCAACTTTATATCTTTTATAGAAAATTTTTATTTAATTTTTTTCGAGTCTCTTTACTTGGAACGCCCTTATATTATCAAATCCAAACATAGATATCAAAATAAAATATAAAGATGGTTATACTGCACTTNTATAGAAAATTTTTTATTTAATTTTTTTCGAGTGTCTCTTTGCTTGGAACGCCCTTATATTATCAAATCCAAACATAGATATCAAAATAAAATATAAAGATGGTTATACTGCACTTCATATAGCAGCAAATTAGGGATATTTAGAAGCTGTTAAACTGATTATAGCTACAGGTGGGGATTTGCATGCAATAAGTGACAGTGGGCAAACACCACTCGATTTAGCAATAAATATGAAGAACCTTGAATTGAAAACTTCTTATGGTCTAAAAAGTTTGAGTTTGTTATCAATTTGACACTTGAATTTAAAGAGCAAAGCTTCTTANAAAACTTCTTATGGTCTAAAAAGTTTGAGTTTGTTATCAATTTGACACTTGAATTTAAAGAGCAAAGCTTCTTATCTTGTAAAATTTGAACCCTAAAAATACACAAGGTATCACAAATAAATTTGGACATTTTTCTNCTACAGGTGGGGATTTGCATGCAATAAGTGACAGTGGGCAAACACCACTCGATTTAGCAATAAATATGAAGAATCTTGAATTGAAAAACTTCTTATGGTCTAAAAAGTTAGAGTTTGTTATCAATTTGACACTTGAGTTTAAAGAACTAAATAGAGATACCAAAAAATGAACAGGTTCTTTAAATGATGGATTTAAAAAGAAGTTTAATAAATTATTTTAAGAATATTAGTTTTTTAAAGAGCAAAGCTTCTTATATTGTATAAGTTGAACCCTATAAATATACAGGGTGGCGCAAATAAATTTCGACCTTTTTCCGATAAAATAGAAATATTTAATAACTTATATAGNATAAATATACAGGGTGGCGCAAATAAATTTCGACCTTTTTCCGATAAAATAGAAATATTTAATAACTTATATAGATAAAAATATAACAAAAATTTATTTGTAACATTTAAATACTAGTAATCAGTGCTTCCACCACTAGCATTTAGCATTTCTTGTATTCTTTTGAAAAAGAGCGACAGACATTTTTGATTGTGTTTTTATCAATCTCGTTCCAAGCCTTTTTAACTCTTTTGATTAATTCTTCCCTATTTCTTGACCGATAGTTTTTATGGATGGATTCTTTAAGAATTCTCCATAGATGTTCTATTGGATTCAAATCTGAGNTTCTTGACCGATAGTTTTTATGGATGGATTCTTTAAGAATTCTCCATAGATGTTCTATTGGATTCAAATCTGAACTATTGCCTGGCTATTTTCCTTTTCCCCATACGATTTGAAAATTTGATTCTAAAAGTTGCATATTATCTTTTTCCATCTTGAACAAAAGTCACTTTTCTTTTATTATAAATTACTTTTGGGTCCTTTAAAGCTTTTATATATAATGTAATGATTTTGTCCTGGTAATATTTTCCTTTACTTTTTGGTCCTTTTCTAACAATATTTAAAACCATTTGCACACTCCCTCAGCCACCATAATAGAAAGTGATTTTTTTGGGAAAGGTGTTATTGGAACCTGGCTTTTTTCGCTTGTATAGTATGGATTATTACTTTTGTTTAATTGGGTATAAAGTTAAATGTGAGATTCATCAGTAAATAAGAGATCATCAACTAATTATATTGCTATAGGTCCTTTAGTTAAAAACCCTGCATTTTCAACAATTTGATCAAACTTAATTCTATCATCGATTTTTTTGACTTAAAAGGGGTTTATTTTGTCTTGAATAAACATATTTCCCCCAATTTGTTGATTTTCTATATATTTGCACTGTTCTTCTACTTATAGTTTTGTTACATTTTTGATAGCTTAAACTAGAATTCAACTTGGCAGCGCATTTTTCTATCAGAAATTACATGTTTTTCTTTCATACTACGCTTTATAAATTTTTTAATGTTTTGCGCAAAGTTTTCTATTCCACAAGACCTTTTTTTCCTTATCGTTTTGCCTTTTTTCTTCATATGAGACAAAATTTTTGAAACATAATTATATTCTAATTGGACGAGAAATTTTAGTTTCTTGAATGCATAAAATAGTGNAGACAAAATTTTTGAAACATAATTATATTCTAATTGGACGAGAAATTTTAGTTTCTTGAATGCATAAAATAGTGAATAAATTCATGTATTTACTATCCATAAAATATCTCTTATCTATATTTCTTGGCATTTTAGTTGCTTCCTCAACCTATTTTCACTATGATCACTAATATGAAAGAATTATAACCGAGGCTTCAAAAATTTTGTCCCATATGGCAAAAAGTTTTCGAAAGATGTTTCTATTCTTTTTGAAAAATAAAATTAAAGATAATTTTTATTTTATGTATAAATGAAAACACGTTTAAAAACAGTATAAGGAGTAAGATTAAATAGGTAGTCCTAAGCCATATATAAGTACTCCTAAATAATCCACATTCTAACAACTATCCGACTCTAGCTTTCAATATTTTATGTATACTTTGATTAAAATCCTTAATAAAACATGTTTTATGGTTTTTTGCTTTCAATTCCTTATAGACTCCACTCATCTTTATCGAATAAAAACAATAGCATGCCTTTTTTATAAGACCATTATTTTTTTTTGATAAATTTTAGCCTAGATTCTCTTTCATTTTTTCACATCAATTNTAAGACCATTATTTTTTTTTGATAAATTTTAGCCTAGATTCTCTTTCATTTTTTCACATCAATTTAATTCAATTCTATTTATGACAGAATTAACCAGTGATGGAACATGAAATTTCATTAAAAACTTAATAAAAAGACATTATATAGATTTGGGATCTTTATAACACACCATCTAAACCTATTTTTGTCAAAAAATATTAATTATACTATGATGTTTTGTAATTTACTGCTAAAATTGGTTGAGTTTAATTTCAACTCATTGACTAGAAAATTTTTCAAAAAAATGGCAGGAGGAAAAAAGCCAATAAGCGTTAAATGGATAAAGTCATAGATAATGGTAAGGTAAGAGCCAAATGCAAGCACTGTATCCACTTAAGAGCACCTTTGATTACAAGATTGAAAAAGCACATTTCAACTTATAAAGGTTTGACTGATAANACTTAAGAGCACCTTTGATTACAAGATTGAAAAAGCACATTTCAACTTATAAAGGTTTGACTGATAAAAGTAAATAAATAATTTAACAATTAGGGAACAAGAAAAACAATGATAGATTGAATATGACTGATTCAATAAATTCTACTGTAGATTTAACATCAAATGCTGATTCAATCAAAGAATTTAATGACGATCAAGATTTAGAATCAATCTCTCAAGTACAAAGTCTTTCTACTTCAACCAATAATGAACAAAGCTTGATAACCAAATATTTAGATTTTAATAATGAAAGAAATCAAGCTCATCTTGAGCTTCNCAATAATGAACAAAGCTTGATAACCAAATATTTAGATTTTAATAATGAAAGAAATCAAGCTCATCTTGAGCTTCTTCAATGTAAATGGATGTACAATTCTGGTATAGCGCTTTTAACCACAGAAGATCCATATTTTATAGAGTTTGTTAAAGTCAACTTATTTATAGAAAAAAGCTATCAAATAGTTTATTAAACACTTATTATAGCGATTCCTATAAAACTGTATATGAAAAAAGAAAAGACGCTGATACAGTAGGAATTTTAATGGACAGTTGGTCAAATGAGGGTATAAAACGTCATCATTACAACACCATTGCCACTTTTGTATAAAAGCGTTTTAGTAGGTGGTAATAGACAAAGTACTGANAACGTCATCATTACAACACCATTGCCACTTTTGTATAAAAGCGTTTTAGTAGGTGGTAATAGACAAAGTACTGAATATATAGCCACCCAAATTGAAACCGTTATTGGTGAAGAAAAAGTTTGGAGTTTTATATCGGATAATATGGTGGGAATTATACAGCAGTTCAAGTTATTAAAGATAAGTATAAATTCAGAATTGTAGCGCGCATTTGCTTTTTACAGATATGTGTAATATTAGAACTTTCAATACTAGGATTGAAGATGCTAAGAAAGTTATTCACAATATCAAATACACTCAATTATTAAACAATGCTTATAATAAAAAGATCGCACCATCCACTAATGCTTCTGGCACTCAATCTCAAACATCCTCATCTTTACCAGGAGTTACTATAATGAATGACGATGATACAGAATCCCTGGTGGATATAAAGTTCCTAAATAGCTTGGAATTTACTACCTATGAAGAAATTGAAGATCACCAAAATACATCTCCATTAACTTTANAGCTTGGAATTTACTACCTATGAAGAAATTGAAGATCACCAAAATACATCTCCATTAACTTTACTCATGCCAACTAAGACACGATGGGCTTCTATTTATTATTGTCTTAATAGATTGTATAACTCTCGTCAAAGATTTAGCTGCTAAAAAGGCTACNGATGGGCTTCTATTTATTATTGTCTTAATAGATTGTATAACTCTCGTCAAAGATTTAGCTGCTAAAAAGGCTACCTTGTTCAAACCTGATGTTATATATTTTTGGTGCAAGGTAAGCATCTCTGATAATAATTTTGAAGCCAATAGCGGATGGTGTCTTATATTTACAATCTGATAATATGCGTATAANCTGATAATAATTTTGAAGCCAATAGCGGATGGTGTCTTATATTTACAATCTGATAATATGCGTATAAGTGAGGCCTTTCATTATGTTTTATAAAGGATTTACAAAATTACTATAGATCTATTAGAAGTATATGAATAAATTCTTAGCCAGAAAGGAGATGCTTATTAAGCCTATTCATCTTNTAGATCTATTAGAAGTATATGAATAAATTCTTAGTCAGAAAGGAGATACTTATTATATAAGCCTATTCATCTTGCTGCTTATTTACTTGATCCTAAATATAAAGAAGAACATTTATCTTTTGAAGAAGCAGTAATTGCAACCGAGCTTATAGAGAAAAAAGTGAATTCCTTCTACTCCATTTATAGCAATGGATGAATTAGCACAATATAATGATACCAAAGGCGTATTCTCTCAAGAGATTGAGTGTTTGAAAAAATTAANAGCACAATATAATGATACCAAAGGCGTATTCTCTCAAGAGATTGAGTGTTTGAAAAAATTAAGAAGAATGAACTTATTCATTGGGTTGTTTTTTAAAGTCGCAATTAGCCAAAGTAGCTGTTGAAATTCTTAGCATAGATCCTACTACTGNTGTTTGAAAAAATTAAGAAGAATGAACCTATTCATTGGGTTGTTTTTTAAAGTCGCAATTAGCCAAAGTAGCTGTTGAAATTCTTAGCATAGATCCTACTACTGCTTCCGTAGAGAAGAGATCTTTTAGCAAGTTTGGCTTCATTCACTCAATCAAAAGAAACAGATTATCAAAACTTTTTACAGTCATTTCCTTCAATAATAGAGCGTTGAATAAAAGATGCTAAAGAGTCTAATTCCAATGATGTTGGAAGCTTTAAGTCATTGGAGGAGGATTGTGTAATGGATGTGTCATCTGAGTTTGACGGCTACGATTCGGTTCATTGACAATTTAATTACTGGACTTTG
>NIPM01001934.1:0-13339 GCA_002738285.1 Holacanthella duospinosa
AAGCAACAGTGTCCAGAGTAATAAATAGAGTTGAAAAAAATAATCAAGAGCCTATAATATGTCGTCTCGGGTCTTAGATAAGTATGATGAAAAATATATTGGAAGATTAGAAACAAGTGATAAATGCTCCACCTCTACAGAAATACAGCGAGAACTCAAGAGCTAAGCAAGAATATCTACCTCTTCGAGTACTATACTGCGCACATTAAAACGTAGCAATATCGTATCTAGATACAAAAAGAAATGCCCACAATTAAAAAAATCTCATCTTCGAGCAAGATCAGAATTTGAAAAAACACACAGAAATTGGGAAAATAAAGACTGAGATATGGTTATATGGCCAAATGAGATTAAAGTAAATCTAGAGGGATCTGATGGACGTGATAGAACTTTCAGAAAAATCGGGGAACCACTCATAGATCACAATATTACTTAAAAAAAAAATTCGGTGATGGATCAATTATGGTTTGGGGATATATGCTTTCATCAGGTTTTGGGTATCTTTGTAGAATTGATGGCTCACAATTACGACTCTATATACTCTGATAAGACTTACTGCTCGACTAGTATCCAATTGACTTGTATGGCTTGGACAAATCTAAAATTGTCTTTCAAAATGACAATGCGTCCTCTCATACCGCTTCAAGTATTAAAAAATGGTTCAAAAAACGAAATAAAAGGTAATGAGATCGCCTGCACAATCTCCTGACATTAACCTAATTGAGCATCTATGGGATCATATGAAAAGAGAGCTAAAAATTCAACCACCATGTAAAGACAAAGATGAACTTTGGGAGAGAATGCAAGATATATGGAACAATATTTCAGCTGAAGTATGTCTTAAGCTTGTTAGCAGTTACGGATCTTCTGAGCTTGAGATCAGAAAAACCAATGGCGGGCACACAATCTATTGATTTTTCATTTTTGGAAAAATTCGACAAAACACTGAATCACCTACTTTCAACTTTGAGTAATCATATCTTTATCAATATTTAAAATTATCTATAATATTTGGACAAGTTATAGACAAAGGCTGTATCTATCTACCATATGAGTATTAGCTTGCTTGAAGTCTTACTCATTCATGAATTACCATTTTAGTTCGAAGTTCCCAAACACTTAATCACTTTTGACGGGCAGTGTANAATCTATTGATTTTTCATTTTTGGAAAAATTCGACAAAACACTGAATCACCTACTTTCAACTTTGAGTAATCATATCTTTATCAATATTTAAAATTATCTATAATATTTGGACAAGTTATAGACAAAGGCTGTATCTATCTACCATATGAGTATTAGCTTGCTTGAAGTCTTACTCATTCATGAATTACCATTTTAGTTCGAAGTTCCCAAACACTTAATCACTTTTGACGGGCAGTGTANAGTCTTACTCATTCATGAATTACCATTTTAGTTCGAAGTTCCCAAACACTTAATCACTTTTGACGGGCAGTGTATTGCGATTATTTTGTCCTATTTTTTGTGTAACACCGAAAAAATTCACCTATTAATTACTTAATATTTTATTTTTGATAGGAGAATAAAATTATATAACAAAATAAAGATCTAAAAACACGTTTATTTAGTTTATTGGTTTTTTTATTAAAAGCTAATTTAATTTAATAGTACAGAAAAATATAGTTGTTCCATTTTTTTGTTAAACACTATAGATTTTGAGAAAAGTTCTCTAAAAATTATCCCTAATAACGTAAAATATTTATTGAAAAGATGATCAAGACAAAGAGAGAGTTCCCAATTCTTTTGAGGCAACGGTAACGAAAAATGAAATATTATCTTTTGGGACTACACCTAATCTTTTTTGATATATATTTTCATTAGATTTGGGTTTGATTTTTCTATTGATATTTCTTTTATATTTTTCAAAAAAACTCTTTAAAATTATCATTCTTCTCAGTGGTAGAATCAATTTCGCTATCGTAGTCTGCAAATCCTTCATCTGGTCTTGCTTCTAATGAGCCGTCTTGATTTAAATAAGGTTTTAACTTTTCCTTTAATATTGCATCAATTTCATTAAGATCTTTCTATTTGATTCTAATGACAGGAAAATCGTTATGGGAGTTTATTTTCGTTCAGAGTAGTTCCCATTTTACTTATTAAATAGTTGGTTGAACAAGAGTGAGAATAATCTAGATTTATTAAAAATTTGGTTGAATTAAGAAGAGAACCAAAAAGGGACTACTCTGAAGGAAAATAAAGAGCCTTATATGCTGCATTTTGTGTAAAATCTATTACTAGAACATTTGATCTGTCCAGATCATCTATAATCTCAATATAACTGTACAGTAAAAATTTACTCTTTACTCCATCAACTAAGATGGCTATAATTTTCTTTATTAAGTCGTGTGTGGTTTCTTTCTTCTTTTACCGTCCATTTGATGTGGAGTCCTTCCTATTATCTTCATTTTTAAAATCCTCTATTTTTATTTTACAATATTCTTCTAAATTGGTGTTTTCAAATTCTGATGCACTTCCTTGTACTATTATAAAAGAGTATTTTTTAAATAGAGTCTCACTTTCTGTCATTTACAAAAATTAACAGAAATTAAATCAACAAGCTTTCCTTTTATAGAAAGTTCCAACGATTGCCGAGATGTCGTTATCGCTTTATAATGCGATAAAATGTTTAACAATTAAAACATCATATTTTTATACTACAACTTTAGTATTGTTTATAACGAAAATTCTCATTTTTGGCCATGATTCAAAATTAACTAATTACGGCTGTAAAAAGTAAGACTGCAGTTTTATTTTGGATGAAAATATGTTTCTGAACTACTCAACTTGCTATAAACTGATTCAATGGTCGATTTCAGAGACTTTTTATTGAAAGAGATATTTTTTCTAGAATATTCCAGGGTCTCAATTTTGACAGCAATTTAGATCCATAGAAAAAGCACTATTATAATGTTTTCAATAATTTATAAAACCAATAAATGTATATCTTTGCTATAAATTTTATATAAAAATTATAACAAAGTTATGACATTGTTTTATTTGACACATTTGTTACATCCTTATTCATAATTTGGATTCTCATAAGTTTTACATGTGATGACTAAGTTTTTATTGTCTTAAGATGTATGGACATGTTTGAATCAAAATTCAGTTTGAATTCAAGAATCTATATTTACAATTACACCGCTATTTTACATTCGATTTTTATTAATGAAGGAAAATTAATTTAATAAACATATAAAATGATATATTGTTTCGATATTATGCTTTGTTTCAAACCAAAAGCACACCTATCTTTTTGAGACTCAATAATAAATCTTGAGAAATGCCATTAACCATTTGGAAAGAATTTCCATAGAAATCATAAACTTTTAATATAAAAGTGTATTTAATCCTGTATCCAAAGTTCTAATCTATTAGAAGCAGCCAAACTAATATCAAATTTACATCTTGCAAAATCTAAATCAGCTTGATCCAAAATATCTACAAAATCACCCACATCATCCTTAAATTTCAGTTGAGGTGCGTCTTCACTGTCCATCTTGGTCTTCAAAATTCGTTTTAAAGTTTTTAAATTAAAATGCTTTTCATCCAACAAAAACATTCTCACATTTTTATAATGGCATTTGATCATAATTTTATCTTTAGGTACTTCAGCTTTGCCGATATTGGTTGCATAATCATTGTCAGAAAGTATACCAGAATTAAACAAGTTAGGCCTCAAAGAATAAAAAGGAAATTGAGGCGGATCTTTGACTTCAATTTTACTCTTTTCTTTTTTCAAAGTCTTTTCTTCTTTTCCAATAGCTTCATCGCTCGAAAATTCAGATTCCGAACTACTCTCCATCATTTTATCAGCAAAGTTGGTATTTTTCTCTTTCTCACCCTCGGAAGCCAAGCCAAGAGCATCCACAACTTTATCTTCAAGTTTCGAATTACTTTTCGTCATTGATACACCATCAATTTCCATTTTATGCTTAGATCTCTTTTCTTCATTATCAGATACCGATTTTTTAGAATGGGAATCTGTCATCTGAGTTGACAGTTCTTGCAATTGTGATAATTTGATCAGGGCACTCTTGTCACTTGCTGGAGACTCTTCTTTTAATCCAGGTTCTGTCACATCTAACATAACAGGAGCAGCAGGTGGGCCGGTATTCATTTCAATACCATTTAGGTTTTTATGGATATCATCTTTTCTATATTCTCCTTTGATTGGTTCTTTGATATTATTAAAGGACATTGGTTGTTTGAGTGAGACTTGTGATGGATCTAATTGGATCTTCGAATCAGACTTGTTGGTTTTCAAAGTAGAGGGAGGCGCTAGACTAGTTTCTAAAAATTCATCTTTAAGTTTGTCTTCTTGAAGTTCTTCTTTCTTAATAGGTTTATCTTCTTGAGGCTTTTCCTTCTTGATAGGCTCATCTTTTTGATCCTACAAAAATATATAATGTCAGATTACTGGAATTTCTTCATTTGTTTGGGAAGGTGCAGTGCTATTAGGCGTATTTAGCACTGGAATATCATCTGCCTTATCTAAATAATCACCTTTAGTAGTATGGATTCCTAATGTTTCTGTTGGTTTGAAAATATATTTAGGAGGAAGAGAAATCACATCACAACCCTACAAAAGATCAAATAAAAACAAGTACTTCGCCCTGAGGGATGATTGATTTTCTGATAATGGTATAATTGTTGGTATGTGGGTTTTGTATTGCCTCATAAAGATCGTTCTTGCATTTTTGATTCTCGCCCATTTTGAAATAAACTATTCCTCTGTTGTACAGAATCTCCGATTTATATATTTCGTAATTGAGGCCAAGTTGCTCATAATTTATAGTATCATTGCCACGAAGATATAAATAAGCACTATCAAAACTTTTGATAGCTTCTTCGTATAATTCTAATTTTACTTGGCAGAATCCTTTTTGGTAAAATGCTAAAGCGAAATATTTGTCTCTCTTAATAGACTCATTATACATATCTATAGCTTCTTTATATTTTTCTTTGTTTGTCATTATCATTGCTATGTTGAATTTTGCTTTGGATTTATAAATGGTACACTTTTCATAATAAAAAATGGCCTTCTCTTCGTCTCCCCTTTCAAGAGCTTTACAACCTTTATCCAAATATTTGATATCATCCTATAATAATAAGTTATTTCAGGTACTTTCATATACGTGCTTTTCACTTTTTTGATCATTTTATTGGATTAAAAATTCAAATTTTGCTATCACAGCATTTATAATTGCCGAATTTGAGGCTGATAAAGAAACGTTTCAATAAGACCATTATAAAGTCAAGAATAAATCATTATAACATGTATAATATTATCAATAAAATTGCGTTTTTAAATAGGTATTTTAGTTTAATCAAAAGACTCTGTTTATGGTTTTGCTAGGCTCAGCCGTCAATACTCACACACTTGGCACATTTTACAGCGTCACAAAATTTTACGAAGAACAGCCAAATGGTTGTTGAATGCACATAGCCTGTCTAAAATTCTATTTTATTTAACAAAGGGATTATAAACTTGGAATACGAAATATTAGCTCTAAAGGAGAGTACAAATTTAAAGGAGATTTTGCCTTAATCAAACTTTTATTGATAGAAATTGATATATTTTAATTATAATTCATTAAAAATCTTATTGATATTGTTCAATTGATTCGAAGTGTACATTTTTCATGGTAAAAAGAAGACCTTCACCTGGAAACGCAAATTATAGATGCCATTGCGAGTCAAAAACAAACCGGTATGAATATAAGCAATGACAAATTATGATCAAAGAACACCATCCTTAAAATGTCTGGACAAACCGAACTGATCTAGTTGTAATCGAGGCATGATCTTACAATGTAATTGATCGGTTTGATATAAAGAAGCTATTTAATCAATTCATTGATATTTATTCCATAGAAAAAGATAATAAAACGATCTACAAATATTATAGTTTTGGTAAAAACATAAATCCCAAATTTCAGGATGTGAATTGAAGTTAGAAAGTGGATTCTTGTGATTTAATTTGAAACCCCCTTTTAGTATTAAATTGGTTGAAAATTTCCGATAAAGTAGTCTAAACTCCGATCTAGGTGATCTAAACAAAACAGAATACAAGTGATATAGTTTGTCTTCTAAGATTATCCGTAAAAACAATTAATTTATTTCCGATTCGCTATTCTGGCATTTTTGTTAAAAGCGAGTGAACTATATTGGGTTTTAGAAAAATAGTGATATTAGGTGTTTAACACTTTACAATGCATCATAAAACATGATACATTATAGAAAAGTACATAACCGAGAAATCTATTATTCATATTATATGGCACTTCTTGTTTCGTTATTATAGACTTCTGATCTACATTTGACAAAGTTTCGCCACAAAAAATATGCACATCTAAAACTCTAAGATATATTGCTCCTATGACAGAATCAAACAAAGTAGTTGAATTTTTTAAATGATAAATACATCATATTTATTTTGTAAATTTATAGTGCCATTTTTACAAGGCAAAAATAGATGAAACGACTGACTTAGACTATGCATGACTATTTTGCCAAACTATAAAAAGGGCGAAACACCTAAAATTAAAAGTCATGACTTTAAAAGTAGACAAAAAATTCCTAATTATTTTTTATTTAGAACGAAATCGAGCAATGGTGTAAAGCAGTGCAAAGTTTTGAAGAACAAGACTATGAATTAGCGATAACATTATTTGACGAAAGAATTAGTTTGAAATCGAGAATGAATTATAATATTGGGATTACTTATGTGAACCAAAATAATCTAAAAGATGCCCTAAAACATTTTACGAAATCCATAGCCTTAGATAATTATTTTACTATTGGCTTTGTTCAAAAGGCTTCTTGTGAACTAACTCTTGGCCGGCTAGGAGATTCAATAGAAAGCTTTCAATATGCTTTAAAAACTTTACGGGCTAATGATTATATTGATTACACGCAATTAGGTTTGAAACATAGAGTAAATAGGGCAGAAATAATCCACAACGGAGCAATAGCCCAATACAAAATTGGATATAAAGAAGGAGCTATGAATCAATTGAATACTGCATTTTCAGAGGGAATTGATTCAAATGACATCATAAAAGAGGCTATAGAAAAAGGGCTCGATGTATTTTAGTTATTTGTTTATTTTGTATAGGGTCGTAAACCAATTTTAGTACCAAATGAATTAATATTCAAACCACATGAATTACTAGCACGGAATACACCAAAAGTGGATTATCTTGGTAAGCCTCGTATAATAGCTGTCAATAATGTGTTGGATAATGGTACTGGTTTTGTGGGAAAAGAAGAAAAAACTGTATTCTCGAAATCCTAACATTTTTATAGGACAAATCTAAGAAAAAGAGAGTCATTAAACCATTTTTAAGACATCATGGTTCTGGTACTAAATATGTTTACGTTTCTATGCATTCATCGAAAATTATTGAATTTCATGCTGATATTAGTATCTGTTATATTTTGTTTAATCCTTTTTAGATGAAAATTTATCTATACCAGAACTGGATGCTCATATTTCTGATTCTAGTGAAGATCTTTCTAATGGTATCTAAAAACTTATAATATTTTAGATACAATACTTAAAACACCCGGATCAATATGCAATGATACAATCCCTATAGATTTTCAAAATCCACAAGAGTCAATTGGAGATTTTAGAGAAAACTTGGTGGAAAAGGAACTTTCAATCAAAGAAAAATGTATAGCTGTAGATAAGGTTGAAGTAATTTACACTCAGCATCAAAATCTTGATAAAGGTATGGAAGAAGCCCAACATGTACAGAAATGTAATGAAAACATTTTCAAAACAGATGAGAAAATTAGCAAAGGAAATAATTCTATACATTCTAGTGAGCTATGCGATACAGTTTCGAATATTAAAGATCACGAATTAAAATCAAGATCATCCTTCTTTAGTCATTATTCCAGCTTACGAGATTCATTTAGTTCGGAAGTTTTCTCCATGCTCAGTAAGAGTAGAAGTATTAGCACTGCCAAAGTCCCAAAAGGAAAAATCCTGGTCAAGCTGCATCATGAACATCAAACTAGATTGATCACAATAAATGAACAAGATTTCAACTTAAAGGGATTGAAACAATACTTGTCCAAAAAAATAAATGAACCTATCGATATTCTTTTTTTTAGAGACGATATGGAGGATTTCATTGATATTGTTGATGATGAAGATTTATCTATAGCTAGGCATGGGTTGGACTATGATATGGACTCAAATAGATTAGAGTTATGGTCTTCAAGCTAATAAATGTTTATCTTTCATAAGGTGATGTCGAAATGATTGTTTTTAAAATGATGCAAAATATTAAAAAATGAATTTTATTAGGGCGTTCCGAGCAAACAGGGACTCGAAAACTTTTAAATAAAAAATTTATTAATAAATATAAAAAGTTGAAAATTAGTATGTTTATAGATACGAACCTTCTGCATCTATACACTTCTCCATCTTTCGGGTAACTTCTGGATGCCACTCATAAAACCTTTAGCATTAAGCTCCTGAATTGCACTTTTTAGCTGAATTTCTAGTTCATTCCAATCGTCGTAAATATTCTCTTTTAACTTCCTCTTTAATTGCCCAAAACAATTGAAATCAGGTGGGCTAATATCAGGGCTATAGTGAGGATGATCCCAAAGTCGAATATTTTCATCAATAAAATACTGCTTTATAAGATTTGATTTATGGGGGCTTAGCATTATCATGTAATATTATAGGCACCTTGAATTTCTTATCAGGTAACCATTTGTCTAATTATTCAATTAGGAAGTTTTTATAGACTTCTGTAATTACTGTCTCTTTAGGAGCACAGAGCTTTCAATAAGCAACACCTTGAAAATCCATTGGTAGTATTAGCATTCTCTTTCATCTTTAGATTGAAGTCAAAATTCAGGTGGGTCTTCATTCTTATTTCTCCAAGATCGAATCTGATCACGTTGGGGTTGCATGTATAAAGACACCCAAGTTTCATCTATTGCCAAAGTTCGATTAATTAAGTTATTTCGTCTCGATAAGAGTTGCATATTGTTTTTACATGCTAACACTCTATGTTCTCTTTGTCCATCCGTGAGATACCCACTTACTTAATAATTTTTTCATTTGTAAATCTTCTGTTAAATATAGAAATACTGTTGTTTATTACAATTTACCCGAATGGAAAGTTCGAGGCAAGACCATGTTCTAGTTTGCGCCAACAGTTTTTTAATTTTATCTATTACATTTTCTTTCTTCGAGATTTCACTTGTATCGCCTCTTCGACTATCTTCGACCACATTGTAGCCTCTCTTAAGCTTAGTAACTAAATGTTTGACTGTATTTAGTTTATAGGCACTATTTCCAACAGATTCAACTAATTCTTTATGAATTATCCCAGAACTGTGTTCCAGGATTACGCCAAATTTGATGAAAATCTGCTGTTCTTTATCTGAAATTGAATCTTTTAATTTTTGCAAGCTATTCATAATAATATTCAAAATATAATTATTTATAAATAAAGCTTGTCATATAAGTAAATTAATTTAAAAGACTTGGTATTATTAGTATATTATTAAAGGAGTGATTAAACAAAATTCTAGTCCCTCTTTGCGCGGAACGCCCTAATATGACTCTTTATTTTTGTTCAGAGTAGTCCCTTTTTGAGTATTTTGTCTCTAATGCCGAAATATTTTAAGGAAACAATTTGTATAACTTTCTAAAAGTCCAAAATCGATTGTAAAATGTCATGTTTTTGTTTTCAATAAATAGAATTTCATAAATAACAATGAAATACAGCAACAGTATTTCAAGTACAATAAGCTAAGTTGCCCATATAATTTCGTGAAAATACGATCAACTTAGAAGATAAACAAGTCGTACAGTATTTATCATCTTAGTGCTACGAAAATGCCTTCAAACTAGGAGCTCAAGAATTTAATATTATAATTAAGGCTGAATGATGACTGATGAGTCCACTCAGCTGAGTCATTGAAAAGAACAAGCGAAGAAGGAAAAGCGATAGATGCAAAGCAAGGAAAGCAGGAAGAAGCGCGTGGAAAGGGAAAAGGAAAAAGCAGGTGAAGGTGGGGAGGAAGCAGAAAAAGAAGGCATGCAAAGCAAAGCTAGGGAAAAAGCAGAGTAAAGAAAGAGAAAGGAGCTTGAAAGATAGAGAAGCAAATAAAAAGTATTAGAATTAGGAGAGAAAGAGAAGCAATACATGTAATAACCAAACTCCCTAACGAAGTAGGGGCAAATGGCTTGTCTACAATAATGCTATACTGAACAGATTTTACTACATTCTTGTAAATTGTATAATTGATCTTGGGTATCGAAATTATCAAAAAATAACATCACAATGCAAGGGCTTTATTTATGAGACGTGTATAGAAAATGTGTTATATTCTCTATTAATCATTTTAAAAGAAATCCATCCTCTTAGAAGAGGATAAATAAGGTTCAATGAGTGAAAAGTCAAAAGTCGGTCCAATTTCTAATGTTATTTCTACAGCATAAAACCGATTTAGGCCTGAGGTGGTAATCATTACATCATAATCCCTATAAAAATCAGAAATCATGTGTCACATTTATGATCTAATTTTTGAAAAAAGCGACCACACCAGAATAGGACAAGCAATGAAAGACTTAGCCAAGAAACAAAGACCTTCTACTGATGTGTTTAAGGATAAAATAGAGATCGAAGTTATTACACCTAACGAACAAAGTATTCAAGGGGAAAAGAAGATTATTAATGTGGACCGTAAAGAATTAGATGATATCAAATCTTTTGAATCTCGGTTTAGGATTACTGATAAGGATAAATTTAAAATATTAGATTTATCTAAAATTAATGGAGGAGTTATTTCTGATTTATTGCGTAAACATGGGTATGAAACTGTTGAAGATGACCCAGCCAATGAAGCTGGAAACGAAGAATTGAGCGGGAAGAAGGATAAATCGGGTCAACCTATTTGAAATAAATATATATTTACTTCATGAAAACATTTATCAATCGAGTCTGGTGTCGGTCCTTTTGGCTATGTGAATAAATTTCTTGCCAACACACCCAAAAATTGTATAGCCTTACATGATTGTACAGTATGGTATATATTTTTAATCACAATCTTGGTGTACATCTACATATATTTTTTGCATTTCAAATGGTTTCTTGATCAATAACTTTGCTGAAAAATGTGGCAAAATGAAACAATGTGATACGATGTAAATTCCGATTTCGAACGAAAAAAGGAAGATCAAAATTTTCAATTGACAGGCTAAATGCAACTAAAAGTAATCGACAAGTAATTAATTAAATTAGATTGAGATTGAACAATGGTGTAGTGGAATTAAGGCTTTTGAGTCTGAGAAATACAACGAAGCCATAACCATATTCTCAAAAAGAACAAGTCCAAAGTCAAGGATAAATTATAATATTGGGTCAACATATCTCTGCAAAGGAGACATTAAACAAGCTCTACGACATTTTAAGAAATCAACCATTATAGACCCTTATTTATGTATCAGTTATTTCCAAATGGCTCATTGTCAATTAAAACTGAACTATTTCATTGAAGCTATAGAAAGTCTGAATTTTGCACTCGAGAGATTGCGAGAGAACGATTTCGTCGATTACAAACAATTAGGCCTGGAATATAAACTTGATAAGGCTGAAATCCTATTCAATAGAGCTGTATGCAATTTGAGGCTTGGTAATAAAGCAAGCTTTAGTGATGATTTGAAATTAGCATCAGAATATTGTCAAGATCTTAATTGCGAACCCCTAATTCATTCAGCTTTACAGGGAAACATTCAGGTTCTTGCATTTTTATTTATTTTAGGAAATACAAGAAATATCGATATCTACCAAACTGCTATTTAGGCCACGAGAATTACTAGCGAAAAATACTACTAAAGTAGATTATTTAGGAAAAGCGCGATTAATTGCAGTGAACAACGTTTTGAATCAAGGCTTGGGCTTTGTTGGAAAAGAAGAACAGATCGTATCTATATAGTTTTATTTGTTTAGGAACAAAAGAAAGAACGAAAAGTGATTAAGCCAATTGCAGTGATACCAGGGAATATTTCTACTTTAGATGTGAATGAAAGATCAAATACAGAAATAGTATGCGTTAAAACTCCTTCTGATTTCAATAGTTTCTCATATTTATTTATATTTTATAGATGGATCTTCTTTTGTTGAAGTTGAAGTGAAAACATCAAGCATTATTGTCAAAGAAGGTAGCAAATCACAAGTTATTTTACCAAACTTGATAAGTAAAAAGTCTAACGACGATGATGAAAAGGTTACATTTCTATCAGAACCAGATTTAATCGGCAAGACAGGTGAAAAAAGACCTAATGGTGATGGAGTTACTGAGCTACCTGATTTCAAATTATCGGAAATAGATGTTATAAAGAAAGCTTTGGCTGAAGAGATCGAAAAAGAAATACAAAGAAAGATGAAAATTCGAGTTAGAGAATCTAAGCAGAGATTAAAAGCCCGAAAGTCTGCCCAAAAACGAAGTCAAACAAGTATTGGGAATGCATCCGGCTATTTGAGCGATTTAGATTCTACGAATTATAATTCATCAACTGCAAGTTTCAAGCATTCTAACTTGTATTCATTGCAGAACAATAATGCATTAATAGGATCAGGATTATTCTCGATGTTAGACAGTAAAACAAGCTTAACATCGACTCCAATACCAAAGGGAAAAATCTTGATCAAAATACATTATTCCACCTATGTTAGATTGATGTTTATAAGTGAAATTGGGTTCAATCTATTGCGTCTCAAATCGGACTTAGAAAAGAAAATTAACACTGGAATCAAAGGTATTTGTTTTCGAGATGATCTGGGGGATTTTATCGATATCATGGATGATGATGATTTGGTTTTTGCGAGATCGGGTTTTGATATCGATTTACCGACTACTAATCGATTAGAAGTTTGGGTATTCGATTAACAAATTGTTTTATACTAAAAAAATATTTTCAAATCAGTCACATTTTTACCATCTAGTTAAACTTTCAGCACGAACTACTTTGATACGCTATTGAATTCTGAGGGTTTAAATATTTTATTGTTATTTTGGTATCCAGATTTCTAGCCTATTCGAAGCTTCCAAATTTAAATCAAAATTACTTCTAGCAAGACACAAATCTTCATCATTAAAAATTTCAACAAAATCACTTAAACAATCACGAAATTGAATCTTATCGATTGGACCTATTTTTGCTTCGATTAGAGTTTTTAGTGTTTCTAATAATAATTCTAGGGACAATGTGCCTAATTGTGAATTTTCCTAATTGTGATGGCCGATTTTATTCGTATCAATAACTTAATTATTAAAG
>NIPM01001935.1:0-13307 GCA_002738285.1 Holacanthella duospinosa
TTCTTAATTAAAAAGAATTCCTTTCCGATTAATCAAGGACGCAAAACTACAAATCTTTTTTTATTTAGCAACTTTTTTATCCTATTTTTTTTAATCCCTCTTCTTTATTTTCACTATAGCATCATAATTGTTAATTCTATATATGATTATCTCTTAATAACCGCTATATCCCTGTTTTATCCTTAATATAGTCTTAATCTGTTATCTATATTTTAACCTATATTTAATAGCTAATTCATACGCTGTATAATTATTAAGACTATATAACTGAATAATCAATATGATATAAATATTATTCTTATTAAAAGCCAAATTATTATTTTGTTTGGTATTATTCCAAAGTATGTGATTTAGAATACACTCTCCACCTCTCTATAGATTCCTGTATATCATTTGGTAATTCAGTGTCAAAATACATCATTTCATCAGTAACAGGATGTATAAAGCCCAATGTTTTAGCATGCAATGCTTGTCTTTTTAAAATTTTAAAATTATTTTCAATAAATTGTTTGTATTTTGTAAAAGTCGTCCCTTTCAGAATTAAATGACCGCCATACCGTTCATCATTAAATAAAGTATGTCCGATATGTTTTAAATGAACACGTATTTGATGCGTACGGCCTGTCTCTAATTTACATGAAATCACAGTTACATATCCCAATCTTTCGATTACTTTATAGTGTGTTACTGCCGGTTTCCCAATATTTTCATCCTGAAAAACAGCCATCTGCATCCTATCTTTCACATGACGAGCAATATTACCTGTTATAGTACCTTCCTCCTTCTCTACATTCCCCCAAACTATAGCAATATATTCTCTCTCTGATGTCTTTGCTTCAAACTGCTTTGCTAGATGAGTCATGGCTACCTCTGTTTTAGCAATTACTAAAAGTCCTGAAGTATCCTTATCGATACGATGTACTAAACCCGGACGATCACTCTTATTCATTGGCAAATTATCAAAATGATAGGCTAATGCGTGTACTAAAGTTCCTGTATAATTCCCATGCCCGGGATGTACAACCATTCCTGCCGGTTTGTTAATCACTAAAAGAGCATCGTCTTCATAAACAATATCTAAAGGGATATTTTCCGGCTCAATATGATTTTCATAAGGTGGATGTGTCAGCATAACACGTACAACATCAAAAGCCTTTACTTTATAATTTGATTTTACTGTAAGATCATTCACCAAAATATGCCCTAAGGTTGCTGCATTTTGAATTTTATTTCGGGTCGCATTCTGAATTAAACTCATTAAATATTTGTCTATTCGCAATGCTGTTTGCCCTTTAGGAACTTCAAATTTATATTTTTCGAATAATTCTTCGTCTAATTCTAAACTGTCTTCTATTACCATTCTTCATCAATTACCGTATCATCATCCGTATTTGTAAATCTGATTTTTCCATCTCCTAATACCAAGTCTATTTTTGAAGTTTTTAATACTTCATCTCCGGCTTTTAAAACCTTTCCTTTATAACTTAATTCTAAGACCATATCTTTAGCTATATTCGGCTTATAAGTAATTTCTCCTTCATCCAGACCTAAACTACGCAAAGTAGGTAAAACTTGTCTATAGGTTTTTTGAACTAAATTAGGTAATTTGACTTTTTCATAACCTGAAGAATTTACTTTAAGGTAAATCTTTCTTCCTTTTTTAACTTTTGACCCAACTATTGGCTCCTGCTCTACTACAACTCCTACCGGGAAATTAGGAATAAAATCTACGGAGTCTACCACAACGTAATTCAGATTCATTTTTGTAAGAGCTTCTGCTGATTGAGCTATTGATAATTTATGTAAATCCGGAACTGAAATTTCTTGCCCATTATTTGTGGCAATATTCAACCATTTTAACAAAAAAAATGTTGCTAATAAAATAATAAGAAAAGCAATTATTATTTGTTTTAAAAAAACGCGACTAGAAAGAAATTTTACTAAACTCATATAATTAAATTTGACACAAAGATATAAAAATACTAAAGTTTTTTAGATTCATAAAATAATGATATTTTTGTTTCAGCAAATTAAACCATTTTGCGCCTTTTGATATGAAAAATGTAGCAATTATTATGGGTGGATATTCCAGCGAATATCAAATCTCTTTATCCAGCGGAAATGTAGTTTACAACTATTTAGATAAATCCAAATACAATACTTATCGCGTCCATATATTAAAAGAAAATTGGGTTTTAATAGACGATAAGGAAAAAGAGTATCCTATAGATAGAAATGATTTTTCGGCAGTCGTAGCAGGACAAAAAATAAAATTTGATGTTATCTTTAATGCCATTCATGGTACACCGGGAGAAGACGGATTATTACAGGCATATTTTGAGTTACTGAAGCTTCCACATACCTCATGTGATTATTATCAGGCTGCTTTAACATTTAACAAACGTGATTTATTATCTGTATTAAAACCTTATGATATTAAAGTAGCTAAATCCTATCATCTGAATCAAGGAAATCCGGTTGATTCGGAAATGATTGTAAAAAAGTTGGGATTACCTTGTTTTGTAAAACCAAATAAAGGAGGTTCTAGTTTTGGAATTACAAAAGTAAAAAAACAGTCTGAATTATTAGAAGCTATTGAAAAAGCCTATAAAGAAGATATTGAAATTATCATTGAATCTTTTTTGGAAGGAACAGAAGTTTCTGTTGGCGTAATTAATTATAAAGGAAAAGTTACTGTTTTACCTATTACAGAAATCATATCTGAAAATGATTATTTTGATTATGAAGCAAAATATCTAGGCAAATCTCAGGAAATTACTCCTGCCAGACTTTCAGAAAAAATGAATATTAAGATAAATGAAATAGCAAAACGTGTTTATGAAATTCTTAATCTAAAAGGGTTTTCGCGCAGTGAATATATTATTGTAAACGATATTCCGCATTTATTAGAAGTAAATACAATTCCCGGATTGACAAAGGAAAGTATCTTACCACAACAAGCAAAAGTTGCAGGTATCAGTTTATCTGAATTATTTGAAAATGCAATTGAAATTGCTTTAAATAAATCATAAATTTAATTTTCACCTTTTAATCACAAGGTTGATTCACTTATATTGTGCATTGTAATGTTTTAAAAAGATATAAAAAATAAAACTTAAATTAATGAGAAAAGCAATATTTCCGGGTTCTTTTGACCCTATTACTTTAGGGCATTATGATATTATAAAAAAAGGATTAACCTTATTTGACGAAATCATTGTTGCCATTGGTATAAATGCCGACAAAAAGTATATGTTTTCGTTAGAACAACGTAAAGCATTCATTGAAGCTGCTTTTATCAATGAACCCAGAGTAGTTGTAATTGCTTATGAAGGACTAACCATTGATTTGTGTAAAACATACAAAATACATTTTATTTTAAGAGGCTTAAGAAACCCTGCAGATTTTGAATTTGAAAAAGCAATTGCGCATACTAACAGAAAACTATCAAAAATAGAAACGGTCTTTTTACTTACTGCTGCAAGTACATCATATATAAGTTCAAGCATCGTTAGAGATGTTATCCGAAACAAAGGAGATTATAAATTCCTTGTTCCTGATGTTGTCAGAGTAACATAATGAAATATATTAAAAGATAAGCCTTTATACTCGTTATAAAAGTATAACAAAATGCACACTCAAAATATAACGGAAGTCATGACCATAGTTTTAATTATGCCTTATAATCAAAAAAGATAGTAAAAAGGGTTTTATGAACCTCCCTCCCCTATCTAAATTTTTATACAAAAAAACTTTCTTATTACTTTTTTAAGACCTTTTTTACTTTAAATAAACCGGTAAACTAATTTAGATAATTTTGAAACAGTATTTATTTGTATTCGTATAAATCAAACTAAGACTGCTGTAAAATTATTTCTTTAGAATAAATTATTTTTTAAGAAAATGAATTAAGTTTGTACTTATTAATTCAAGCTGTTAATATTTGAATCATAAAGAAATTAGCCGTATCTATTTTGCAAAAAAAAATCAAAACCGGTTACGGACTGAAACTTCCTTTATAGAGATATTGCTTTTTATAGAAAATATATTTTATTAAAATTTCAAAAAAAGCCAACTGCTAAACAAATAAATAGTTTTAGACAAAAAAATGAAAACTAAATAAATGATAAAAAAATAGAAACGACTTATAAGCGATATCAAAAAACTATTTCCACGAATTATAAATGCAGTATCTCCCGATGTTTTTTTGATAAAGTTCTCTTTATTTGTTTTTAAACTACAATTTAGATAAAACTTAAATTAATGACTGAAATCGAATCAATTTATAAATGAAAGCTATATTATTACGAGAAATAAAATCCTTTTTTGGATCTCTCATAGGTTATTTAGTCATAACCCTATTTCTGTTACTCAACGAATTGTTTTTATGGGTATTTGACGGAGACTTTAATATATTAAATAGTGGATATGCTGATTTAAGTCCTTTTTTTACACTATCGCCATGGATATTAATTTTTCTTATTCCTGCAGTAACCATGCGCTCTTTTTCTGATGAAAAAAAACAAGGGACGCTAGAATTATTATTGACAAAACCTTTAAGTATATGGCAAATCGTAAATGGTAAGTTTTTAGGTGCCTTATTGTTAATTATAATTGCTATTATCCCTACTTTCATTTATATAAAAGTAATTTCTAATTTTTCTATTCCTCAGAATACTATTGATATAGGTAGTATTACAGGTTCTTATTTTGGCTTACTTTTTCTTATTACTTCTTATTGCGCTATTGGAATTTTTGCATCTACTTTATCTGATAATCAGATTATTGCTTTTATTATTGCTGTTTTCTTATGTTTCTTTTTCTACTTTGGCTTAGAAGGTTTGGCACAATATAAAATATTCGGTTCTCTAGACAGTTTTATTACCGAATTGGGTATGCTCCATCATTTTAAAAGTATGGGTCGTGGTGTTCTTGATACCAGAGATATCCTTTACTTCTCCAGTATAACCCTATTCTTTTTAGCCTGCACAGTATTTAAATTAAAATCTTTGAAATGGTAAAAGCAGTATCAAACAAACAAAACAGTATCAAACATCTTGCTTTTACTGCTTTAGCTCTTATTATATTTAATATTATAGGAAATCACTTCTTCAAACGATTTGATCTTACCCAGGATAAAAGATATACACTTTCTAAAACTTCTCTTCACATTATAAAAGAGGTAGATAGTCCTTTATACATAGATGTTTTTTTAGACGGAAACTTTCCGGCTGAATTTAAAAAACTACAAACAGAAACCCGCCAATTATTAGAGGAATTTAAAGCCTATAATAAAAATATTGTATTTCAGTTTGTAAATCCATTAGAAGATGAAGAGGATAGTAATAGTATTCTCCAATCGTTCTATGAAAGAGGTCTAACTCCTATTACAATGACATTAGATCATAAAGGGAAACAAACGCAAGAACTCGTTTTCCCGTGGGCTATTGCAACATATAATGATAAAAGCACAAAAATTTCTTTATTAAAAAATAAAATGGGAGCCACTACTGAGGAAAAAGTAATTAACTCCATACAAAATTTAGAATATGCTTTTTCTGATGCTTTTAACAAAGTAATAAAACATAAAGAGAAAAAAATTGCCATTCTTAAGGGTAATGGAGAATTAGAGGATCAATATGTAGGGGACTTGCTGAGACAAGTACGAGAAAATTATTTTATAGCTCCTTTTACTCTAGATTCTGTTGCTAAAAATCCTTCAAAAACCCTAAAACAGTTACAGGAATATGATTTAACAATTATTGCTAAACCAACTGAAAAATTCTCTGATCAAGAAAAGCTGGTTTTAGATCAGTATATTATTAATGGTGGTAAAACCATCTGGTTGATTGATGCCGTAGCTATTGAAATGGATAATCTTTACAATGAAACCGGTTCTACCATTGCCATTCCAAGAGATTTGAATCTAAATGATATGTTTTTTAAATATGGTATCAGAATTAATTATTCCATTATTAAAGATCTAATGGCAACTCCTATCATATTAGAAACGGGTGCACAAGGGAATCAAACACAACGGGATCAGTATGCCTGGTTTTATTCGCCTTTGATTTATCCAAATAGTAAACATCCTATAATAAATAATCTGGACGGATTACGATTTGATTTTGCTAATGCAATAGATACTTTAAAAAATGGTATTCATAAAACCATACTCTTAAGTTCCTCTCCTTATTCTAAAGCAATTGGTACTCCTGTTGAGGTTGCTTTGAACATGGTTACAGAAAGACCTGATCCTGAAGGATTTATGAACAGTGGTTCTATTCCTGTTGCTATTTTACTGGAAGGCGTTTTTCAATCTGCATTTCAAAATAGAGTATTACCTTTTAAAGAGGCTGATTTTAAGGTTAAAGGAACGGAGAATAAAATGATTGTAATATCGGATGGTGATATTATCAAAAATCAATTAGATAATAATAATCAACCTATAGAATTAGGTTATGATAAATGGACGAATAAACAATATGCTAATAAAGAATTCTTATTAAATTCAATCAATTACTTGCTTGATGACAATGGGCTTATTAATATTAGAAGTAAAAAAGTAAATCTGCCTTTATTAGATAAAGAAAAAGTATATGATAATTATACAACAATACAATTTATAACTATCGGATTACCATTAATAATAATATTCGTTTTTGGCTTTTTGTTTACTTTTATAAGAAAAAGACGTTTTGGTCAATAATATTAATAAAATTCCTATGTAACTTTATAAGTTTACGATATATTTGTAGGGGTATAAAAATTATATTAAATTTTCCTCCGACTAAAAAATAACTAAAGATGATGAAATTTATAGTATCAAGTTCTTATTTATTAAAACAATTACAAGTATTAGGTAGTGTTATTAACAGTAGTAATACTTTACCTATCTTAGATAATTTTTTATTTGAATTAAATCAAAATCAGCTTACCGTTTCTGCTTCTGACTTAGAGACAACCATGTCTGCTACTCTAGAAATAGACTCCGAGAGTCATGGAAGTGTTGCTGTGCCTGCAAAATTATTGCTGGAAATATTAAAAACTTTTCCTGAACAACCCCTAACCTTTACAATTGAAGAAAACAATACTATAGAAATAAGTTCTAACTCCGGTAAATATGCTTTAGCGTATGCACCGGGAGAAGAATTTCCGAAATCTGTACAATTGGAAAATCCATCTCATACCATCGTTCCTTCAGCTGTATTAGCTACAGCTGTAAGCAAAACTATTTTTGCTGCGGGTAATGATGATTTACGTCCGGTAATGTCCGGTGTATTTTTTCAATTTTCTCCAGAAGGTTTAATATTTGTTGCTACTGATGCTCATAAATTAGTAAAATATGCCCGTACGGATATAAAAGCTTCTCAAGTAGCTGATTTTATTATGCCTAAAAAACCTTTAACTATATTAAAAGGTATACTTAGTGTGGCTGATACTGAAGTAAAAATTGAATACAACGAATCAAATGCTACTTTTACATTCGACAACTATTTATTAACTTGTCGTTTAATTGATGGAAAGTATCCTAACTATGAAGCGGTAATTCCTAAAGAAAATCCTAACAGATTAATAATTGACCGCTCTCAGTTTTTAAGTTCTGCTCGTCGTGTTGCTATTTTTTCCAACAAAACGACACATCAAATTCGTTTAAAAGTTGCCGGTACAGAATTAAATATATCTGCTGAAGATATTGATTATTCTAATAAGGCGGAAGAACGCTTAACTTGTGATTATCAGGGTGATGATATGCAAATTGGCTTTAACTCCCGCTTTCTTATAGAAATGCTGACTAACTTACAATCCGATAACATCATGCTAGAAATGTCGCTACCGAACCGTGCAGGTATATTAACACCTATAGATGGATCTGAAGATGGTGAAACAGTTACTATGCTTGTAATGCCGGTAATGCTTAATAGCTAAAAAATACTCATAAAAGAGAATATAATATTGTATATCTGAGAATATTGATTTGTTATATAAAAATCGCAATTAACTATAAAGCAATTGCGATTTTTATTTTTTAATATGTTCATATTAAACCAATTGTAAACTTAAAATAGTCCTATATATATCTTCTTTTACTGTATAGGTATTATTTTAATGAAATAAAATTATAATTTTGTCCGGTATTTCTCTAAATCACACCCATTTTTATCATCAAAAAAGCAGCACTTTTATTTTTACAGATACCATCACTACAATCTATAACCAAAAACGAATTTCTAAACCTTTATCATTATTTTATCCTTTTTCATCTTCTTGTAATGCAAGAATAGGAATTTTTATATGATAAGATAAAGCTTGTGTCAAACTTCTGTGGAAAAGATCTTCAAAAAAGCTTCTGTTTTCCGTCAATATGGCTAACATATCAATTGCTCCTGTTTTTGTAAAATCCAGTATAGTATCTTTTACATGCTCATTTTTAAGAATATGAAAATCTATATTATCATTGATAAATAACATTCTCCAATCTTGAACCACGCTGTTTTTAATATCAGATTTAGAGGTTTCCACATATAAACAATGTACTTTTGCTCTAAATTTTTCTGCAATCACTAATAGTTTTTTTAAAGCTACTTTATCTTTATCTGTAAAACGAGTAGTGAAAGCAATATTTTTAATGAATTTATATTCACAGTTTTCAGGTATACCTAAAACATATACTTTGGTATCTGCAATGACAGAAGCTGTTGTAGAACCCAGGAAAGTTTCTTTTAATCCAGAAGCTCCTTTTGTTCCCATTACTATACAATCAATATTTTCCTCTTTAACAACATCTTGAATGATCCAAACCACTTCACCTTGTTTGAGTATATTACTCATTTTTACATGCTCTAAATTATTTTTTTCGGCAATATTTCGTAATAGCGGAATCTGATCTTTTAAGTTTTCAAAATGTTGCAGTTCAATCGTATCATATATCTCAAAAAGATTGATCGGTGTTCCTCCGATATCCATATAGGGTAAATTATAAACATGTAGAACGATTAATTCTGCATTAAAACTATCTGCCAGCTTAAGTGCATATAAAAAAGCATTGTTAGATGCTACTGAAAAATCGGTCGGAAAAAGTATTTTTTTCATAGTCTTATAATTTCATTAATTGTTACTCAGGCATTCTGTATCGTAAAGTTACAAAATATAATAATTCAATACTTCTAAAATAGCAGAAGTAAAATAATAAAAAATCTATATGTTTTAAAATGGATGTTAAAATACGGTATTAGTAATTTTCATTTACTTAAAAGCATTCTCCTTTTTAAAACACTTGTTCTGTTAACGGTTTGTACCTACTTTTGAAAAAAATAAAAAATGATACCACAAGATGCAATAGTGGCTTTAGCGACCCCTTCGGGTGCCGGCGCAATTTCTGTAATTAGAATTTCCGGACAGGATGCCATTACTATTGGTGCTTCTGTTTTTAAATCTATTAAAGGAAAAGATCTCAAGCGACAAAAATCACATACAATTCACTTGGGGTATATTATGGATGAAACTCGAATTCTAGATGAAGTATTAGTTTCTGTATTTAAAGAACCTCACTCTTATACCGGCGAAAATACGATTGAGATTTCTTGCCATGGCTCTACTTATATACAGCAACAAATTATTCAATTAGCATTGAGAAAAGGCTGTCGTATGGCAAATGCCGGCGAATTTACATTACGTGCTTTTTTAAATGGCAAACTGGATTTGTCACAAGCAGAAGCGGTAGCTGATTTAATATCGAGTAATAATGAAGCTTCTCATCAAGTTGCAATGCAACAAATGCGTGGTGGTTTTTCTGATGAAATAGCTAAACTACGTGAAGAACTATTGCATTTTGCTTTGTTAATTGAATTGGAATTGGATTTTTCTGAGGAAGATGTAGAGTTTGCAGACAGAAATCTATTTTATACTCTGTTAAATCGAATTGAGTTTGTCTTAAAACGACTTATTGACTCTTTTGCTGTAGGTAATGTAATTAAAAACGGTATTCCTGTCGCCATTGTAGGAGAGCCTAATGTAGGAAAATCAACTTTGCTGAATGCCTTACTCAATGAGGAACGCGCCATAGTCTCGGATATTGCAGGTACAACACGTGATACGATCGAAGATGAACTAGTTATCGACGGTATAGGTTTCCGGTTTATTGACACCGCCGGAATCCGTGAAACAAAAGATCTTCTAGAAAGTATCGGCATTAAAAAGACATTTGAGAAAATCGCCCAAGCTCAGGTGGTAGTTTACTTAATAGACAGCTTACAGCTAACTACTAATGCTGAAAGTCTGAAACAGATAAAAACCGAACTAGAAAAAATTAAAAATCAATTTCCGCTAAAGCCACTAGTTATTGTAGGCAATAAAGCAGATCAATTAGATGAAAATCAAAAGATAAAAGTACAAAATGAGATTCCTGATATTTTACTGCTTTCTGCTAAAGAAAATACCGGTACGGAACACTTAAAAAATTCTTTGCTCCATTTTATAAATACGGGTACACTGCGTAATAACGAAACTATTATTACCAATACACGGCATTATGATGCTTTATTAAAAGCACTGGAAGAAATTCAAAAAGTCAACCATGGACTGGAAACAAAGTTGCCTAGTGATTTAATAGCTATTGATATCCGTCAGGCTTTATACTACTTTGGTGAAATTACAGGACAAGTAACTAATGATGAGCTTTTGGGAAATATTTTTACTAATTTCTGTATCGGGAAGTAACTACCATTATTAAACAAATAACAAAAACCTATAAAAATACCATAGAGGCTGTCTAAAAAGTAGCCTCTTTGCTTTTGCTTTATCTATATTCCGGTAAAACCTCTGTATTTACAATAAAGATTCTTTTTGTTTTGTGTTACTAATTATAAGATGAGAATTTTATTTAATGGTTCGCAAAGGACAACTTTCTAAAAAAGGAATGAAAAAAGGTAGAGTGAGGAAGAACAGTTTACATCTTATGGGTTGAGTACTTTAAAACATCTGACTAATTTTTATAAAAATAAGGATCTACAAATCTCAAAAGTAGATGAATTCTTTTTGGAAAATTTTTAAGTTTATTTATTGACTAATAAAATATCTTCTCGAAATGGTAAATTATCGCAAAACTCTGCTTTATCGTATTTTAATGAAGTGAGAACCGGCTTAATAGGAGATGTAATAAAATTCATTCAACATAAAACAAAAGGAGTAGAGAATTTACCTATAAGTGAACAGATAATAAAGAACAAATTAAATCTCCTACTTTATCTTTTGGTATAATATCAACAAACAGCAAAGGAGAACTTACTAATTTGAATTTGGGTTGTTGGAATTAAATCGAAACAGCATACTATTTATGTAATAATGATAGAATCCTCTATAAATGAGGTTTTTTTTATTTTATGTAATATGACATAATGACTTGTAAAATGTTGAATTTATGCATATAATTACCTTTTAAACACTTATTTACATAAGGCAGGATATTTGTTATTTTAACATAAATTCCACAATATGAAGAAATATCTACAAAATCTATTCACATCTAGAATAGAAGACGTTAAAAAGAAGAATACTCTAATTAGTTCACTTGCTCCTAAGGTTTTAACAAAAAAGGAGGATATAGAAAAGGTTCAACCATATTTAGATAAATTAAAAGATACTTTAAATGCTAAAGGAGTAAACAATATTGCTTTAACGGGAGGTTATGGTTCAGGAAAAAGTACTATAATTAATACATTTAAAGATATAAATCCACAATATGAATACTTAAATATATCACTAGCATCATTTAATAAGGCAGAGAAAAATGGCGAGAATTTAAATGATGCTCAAAAAAAATTAAACAGAGAAGAACTCGAAAGATCATTAGAAGTTAGTATTTTACAACAAATATTTTATCACGTTAAGCCATCAGAAATTCCAGAATCTCGTTTTAAACGAATAATCAATATACCTAATTGGAAGTTATGGACTATATCTGTTGGTTTTATATTGTGGGTATCGAGTATGATATTACTTTTAAAATACAATTATTTAGACAAAATAAATCCAAATAATTGGAATTCTAAAGATAGTTTAGATTGGTTTTCTATCTTATTTGTTTTTCCAATTGTCTTTTTTGGAGTGGGGTATTTTTCGAAATCAATAATTCAATTGTTTAGTAATTCTAAAATTAATAAGGTAAACATTAAAGGAGAATTAGAATTAGGGGAAAATATTAATAAATCCGTTTTTAATGAACATTTAGAGGAAATTTTATACTTTTTCGAAATGACGCTTTATAATGTAGTCATTATTGAAGATTTAGATAGATTTGATAACACTGATATTTTTACAAAATTAAGAGAAATTAACATACTTTTAAATAATTCAAAACTCATAGATAAAGAAATTAAATTTGTTTATGCGATTGGAGATGATTTGTTTAATAATAAAAAAGAGAGAGTAAAATTCTTTGAGTATATAATTCCAGTTATTCCTTTTATCAATTCATCAAATGCAAAGGATCAATTAAAAACATTAATAAAGGAATCTGATTTAGACGATAATATTTTATCAAAAGAGTTTCTATCCGATGTTACTACTTTTATTGATGATATTGATATGAGGTTATTGATTAATATCTTCCACGAATTTGTGATTTATAGAACCGCTTTAAAACCTGAATTTATAAAGAAAAATGATGAATTATTTGCGATGATAACTTATAAAAATATTGATCCGAAAGATTTTACTGAACTTAATAAAAAAGAAGGAAAACTGTACAAATTAATTAACAACAAGAGAAGTTATATAAAGAAATTCATCAGTAAAATAGATACTGAAATTACACTTATAAACTCTCAAATAAAAGAGATTGAAATACATACAATAACTGACATTGAAGAACTAAAAAGTATATACCTTAAAAGTATTCTATTAACATTACCTAACTATAGAACAATAGATATAGAGGATGTATTAGATAATTTTGATACCACAATCAAAACTCAAACATTGAAAAGTATCGAATATAACAGTTATTATGATAGAAAACAACAACACAATCATTCTTTTGATTTTTCTAAAATTGAAAATCAAGTTACTTCTAACTATACCTATAAGGAAAGAGTTGAACTTATAGAATCTAAACACAATAATAAAGTTGATGTATTAAAAATCAAAATTGAAAAGTTAAAATCAAAGAAAATAGTAATTGAAAATTGGGATTTAAAACAAATATTCAATGAAATTGATATTAACGAATACTTAAATGACAGTGTCCAAAATTTTGTGTAAACAAAATACAGTGGGTTTTAATTTTTTTAAATTTTAACCCTATTATC
>NIPM01001938.1:0-13320 GCA_002738285.1 Holacanthella duospinosa
AATATTAGCAATGGATTTTCAAGGTGTTGCTTATTGGAAGCTCTGTACTCCTAAAGAGACTGTAACTTCAGATGTCTATAAAAAACTTCCTAATCGAATTATTAGACAAATGGTTACCTGATAAGAAATTCAAGGTGCCTATAATATTACATGATAATGCTAGACCACATAAATCAAATCTTATAAAGCAGTATTTTATTGATGAAAATATTCGGGTTTTGGATCATTCTCCTTATAGCTCTGATATTAGCCCACCTGATTTCAATTGTTTTGGGCAATTAAAGAGGAAGTTAAAAGAGAATATTTACGACGATTAGAATGAACTAGAAATTCAGCTATAAAGTGCAATTCTGGAGCTTAATNAGAATGAACTAGAAATTCAGCTAGAAAGTGCAATTCTGGAGATTAATTCTAAAGGTTTTATGAATAATATCCAGAAGTTACCCGAAAGATGGAGAAATATAATAGATGAGATGGTTCTTATCTATAAACATAATAATCTTTAACTTTATATCTTTTATAGTAAATTTTTTATTTAAATTTTTTCGAGTGCCTCTTTGCTCGGAACGCCCTAATATGAACAAAGGAGGCTTTAAAAAATCTCCGAAACTCTAAAGAAAAACCAAAAAGAATTAAAAGTTAAAATCGAATTTATAAAAAAATCTAGACGACATTTTGTTTCTTTGAATCCTTCTTAAACCAAGTAGCCAATTTTTTGCCTACTGGCCCATTA
The DNA here is from genome assembly GCA_002738285.1 of Holacanthella duospinosa. Classification (NCBI taxonomy): domain Eukaryota; kingdom Metazoa; phylum Arthropoda; class Collembola; order Poduromorpha; family Neanuridae; genus Holacanthella; species Holacanthella duospinosa. The sequence continues at coordinate 734 of NIPM01001938.1, forward strand.
GGTTTCGAAGTAATGGACGAAACTTCTGTAGTAAGAGAATCCAACGACGCCGATCTCGATCTCGACCCTTTATTTTGATTTGGACTTTGATCTCCGTTATCTTGAACGTCACAATGATCGAGTGAGAAATCAGCAGCCTCATAAAACAAGACATAGCCTGACCCTAAGCCTGGATAATCGCCAAAATATTTATATATCCTCTCTTCCGGTATGATCTAATTAAAAGGTTTTAAGTAGAGTGATACTTCTGGTGATTCGTCGTCGAATAATACCCAATTGCCTTGACTCTTGATGATGCTCACATAATGCCCATTATTAGGCCCACTAAATAAAATCAAAATAAACACCATCAGTATATCAATACCTTCCTATATGAACTACTATAGCGACCAAATTGTAAAGCCTATCAAGATGAGGAGATCCTTCAGTCTAAATACACAAGCCGAGAGGTTAGAGATGAAGATCGGGTTACGGTGTTCGTGATGCGCATTTGTAATGGATACGGAATCTTGTACGATAATTTAACGAATTTCTGCACCTGTTCCATAAACTTAAACCTCTTCAACTGCAAAACCAACACATTAGGACACTTTTTGAACTTCATTCTAAGCATAAACACAGGTTGTATTACCGTTTCTGGGCCTCCTGGAGGTTGTTGCAGGTGTCACAGAAGAATTTGTTCTTGTTATTCAGCATTTCACATTCTGAATATCCTCGTATACAACTTGTCAACGAATAAAATTCTTTAATATCCAAACTCAAATCTAAGAAACTCTCATCCCTGGACGTAACCTAAATCATCAAAAATTAAAGGGAAGGTACAGATTCGCAAACAAGACACTTGGTTTCACTAGTGAGGACACCTTCAAATAAGTATTGGACCCAGGTATAGTTAGGGATTTTGAAATGGTTAAAGGATTTCATCGAGGTGAAAAATTCGAGACCATTACATTCAGGTTTCATTTTAGAGATATTGTGTACATCATCGGCTATAGCATTCAACAAAAAGATCAAAAATTCATGAGCATCCTGATGCATATTACCACGAAACAACTCTAATAAAATCGCACATTCTAGATTAAATATGGGTACCATTTTTGATTTTGAGGATTCGGACGAACTTGGATGGTGTGATATACCCGGTTTTACGTTTCTGTGATTCCAAATTAAAAAAGACATCTTTCAAATTGGAAAACATACATTCTTCAATACCCAAAATATCATGAGTCAAACTATCTATGCCTAAATCAAAACCATGTGATACCTTTGACGTATAAGCCTGGTGTCTTGCTATTCTTCCGCTTCTTCTGTTTCTCTCTAATGGAGGCGATTAATTCATTGTGGATATACTCGGGCGTGAAAGGGAAGCTTAGAACACATTCTCGAAAGGGTTTACAGAAATATAAGGCTTGCAAAACTGCATTACAATAACTTCCTAAGTTAAAAATAGGGATTGAATACCATGTATTTCCTAACTAAACAGGAATGAATTAGAGCGAGGTTACGTTTTTGAGGCCAATATATTTGTCTTTAGTTTCAAAGTTCTCTTTGCCACTGGTTTTCTATATGATATTATTGAGTGAATGATGAGCGTACAGAGGTGGGCATGTTGGTCCATTTTAGCATTGACATTTTGATCAAAATAATAAAAAAGAAGAATTAATTTAATGCAACGAAGGATGCATAATTTGCCTCATTTCTTCTAGAATTTTATCCTGTTTATATTTTTTAGATAAACCTCTATTTTTTGAAAACAAATCATTTAATGGAGCCCCTTTCGCCACCAAATCTTGCAATTGTTTCCCCAAGATGATATCTTCAGGACCGAGATAATTAATAGCTACTCACATTTAAAATAAATTAGGGGAGATTACCTTTACCATGAGAGCCACATCGCGCGGTTCGTCCAATCCGATGTAGATATAATTGACAATTCTTAGCGAATTCAACTTGTAGAACTAATTCAACCTTCAAATCAATACCTTTAGCTAATACATCGGTGCTTATGACAACACAATTATCATGTAAATATTTTGATTGGAGTTTCTCAAGTGCTAATTTGCGATCTTCTGATTTGATCTTGGTGTGTAGTATATGGATGTGTTTAATCTGTATATTTTGTGTAATGAGTTCTATATAAGCATCAATGTCCGTTAATGTGTCCAGAAATATCAAAGCTATCTTACCTTGATTATTTTGATCGAAATCTGATATATCTTTCACCAATTCACATTTCTTCCATTCCAACTCTGTGAGCCCGCATTCAACAGGATACCATTTGAATGATTGGATTAAATTATCAGATAGGCGATGAAGTCGGTCACCATAAACGATCTCTATATTAGGTATACAATTTGGAATAGAATAACTCAGTTCAGAATTCATTAGTGATTGAGGTAAACAAGCGCCAGTAAAAATGAATTGATAGAATCGCGATTTTAGTACGTGGATTAAATTCTTATAAGTCTTTGAAATTATAGTATCGAATTCATCAATAACACATAACTCTACGTCCTCCAAGTCAGTTTTATGATGTTCGAATAGCATTGGAGTAGTTATTAAGATTGTCGAGGATCGTGATTCGTTTTGCAAGTTCAGCTCTGTTGGATGGATGAGTATATTTAAAGCTATAATTGGCGTGAATGACTTGATATTATATGCAACTTGCCAAACTAGTTCTTTAGTTGGTACTAAGATGACGACATTCGGCTTCTTATTCCTATGGATCTTTATTTCGGGATTTGTTTTTAATAGATTTAGTATCGGTATCAAATAGCCTAATCAAATAAGGATATGATAGGATTATACTGTAAGTTTTTCCTGATCCAGTTTCCGATGCTATTAAGACGTTTTTTCGGTTTAATATTAATGGAATGCTCTAAAAATTGATCTTTTGAGTGTACTAATTTCTGTATCGTATTAGGCTTGATACCTAAATTATTCATATGATCTATTATTGTTGTTTCTAATTTCAAACTACTCCATTTTCGAAATAGGATTCTTGTCAAACTTCTTTGTTTCATTCTTTTTCAAAAAAATCGATTTGAACCTGCAAAAAAGCTACAGTTAAATTTGAATGTCATGTTTTTATCAAACCTGAATATTTCAGCTTAACAAGTGGTTTTTGTTGAATACAAATAGGTTATCCTTTTAACTACTTTGGTATAAAATTAACCTTCTTGAATCAAATCACTTATAAAGATGCAATAAAAATCATCATGTTGGGACTGGCACAAATTCATTAAAAATATTTCTAATAAATCATATCTAAAGCATAGTCAAATCTCACCATACTCAATTATGAATAAGCCCAAGTTTTGATCAAATCATGTGCTATACTGTTTCGAGAAGGTAAAATCAACTTAATAGATTCAACATCAAAAAACTTGTCAGAATAATCAAAATAACAATGATCTAAGGCGAATCTAACATCTTCCTTACTAAACCAACATGCATCTGCAAAAATGAAGCATTGATTATACCTTCCAATTCCTACATTACAAAAAAAATATTGATTGGTAACTGCGGGGTTACTTCATCTAATTTAATCTTGCCATTATTTGCTTTACAATAACAACCAATCATCAAATGATTCGGAAAAGGCTTGTATCAAATTAAAAATATTCAAGATACCCAAGATTGACTAGCAAAATAAGTCACATTATCGACAGATAACCCCGTTTCTTCTTCAACTTCTCTAGCACAAGTTTCCTATAACCTCATTTTTTTTATTAGAGGCTAAATACCTCTACAGACTCTCCTACTTCTATAAAGCCAGCTATACAACTGTATCTTTTCGGATTCCATACTTTCTTTCTACCCAAAACGCAATAATTTCCATCTTTTGAAGTGATCAATACAATTACACATGTATCTACATCAAAAATATTAAGTTATAAATTTTTGAGAAACCTATTCTTGGGTAAGCTATGTTGACTATTCCTTTTGATGTTTTACATCCTTCATTACTACATTTATTACGATAGCCTGAATCTATAATATCTTTATTCGAAAGGAGCAAAGGTATGGAGTTTTAATGAGTAAAATATGATTGGAATACTTGTAGGCGAACCACATAGAGAACAAAATTTATGATTTTCGACCCAATCTAACTAAATAAATACACATTTTTTGTAAGCATACTATAGAAAAAGCATGAGCAAATATGGAAGATTCTTCTTGATTTAAATTGTAAACATTAGGTTTGATTTCTTTAAATTCTGACTCTGCAGCACCTTTAATAAAATTTGACTATTTTTTTAGGTGCTACCTTGTAGTTCGATTTCTTGTTTTATATTTATTCCCCAATAGCTTTCACATTGTGCAACATTTTCATTTAATAATTGAAAATTATCTTTATGAATACCTAAAAACACAGCTCTATCGATATTACTCAATTCTGCTTTAGTACACCAATATAACTGATTCTGGTTTTTTCGATACAACACTGAATTTTTAAGAAAAACCATCAATTTCATCTTTCCATTCAGTTGAAGATTCTTGATTATTTCTTTGCTTCTGTATTCACTTAGTCTATTCATAAAATAGATTATTCATATTACCTATTCAATGGACTTCCTTTAAAATAATTCATTTTCAAAGTTTTCATTGAAAAATTCAACGTCATTGATGTAAAAATAACTTGGAGCAAAAGAAACTGCATGCATCGATGTCCAACTGACAGAGAAAGACGAACTATAAATACTAAGAAGATTTAATGAAAAATTCACAACTGATAATAAAAGTTAGGTGGCGGTCTTTTAAAGAAATTAAACTTATCCGTAACATTCTTCACATAATAAGTAGAAAACAACGCATAAGCTACCGTACCTAACAACAAAGATAGCAATCCTAATATATGTAGAATCGTGATGGTATAATTGAACTTAATTGCTCCTTTAATAAATGTCGAGAAGAACACGAAGAAGAATTCCCAATACATGATAGCTTGCGAATAAGACGTACTATTAGAATATGATACTAACATTGCGCCAAATAGCACTAATGATGCTCTCAATAACACTATAATTATTATGTAGATTGCGGTCGTTTTAGACCAATTAGCAAAGAAACGGAACTCATAATCTTGTACCATTAACATCTGTAACATTGATATGATGGTGCCGAAGAATCCATAAAAGCTTAGGAATTCCAAGATGGAATATTGACGAACACAAATTTCCAAGACCAAGAAACTTAATGAAGTAAACAAAATGTAACAAAAACTTGTGAAGTAACCTGTTATACTTGCATCTTTAGTATAATTTCTTTTAATAACATCATTTCCTGCAAATATCAAGCTAGCCCCCACAATGGTGAATATGAAAGAGATGTAGTGATTTAATTTGTATCTAGTCTTTAATACATAGACAGACAACAAAGAACAAATAAGTATACCAGATAACTTGAATATCGAGAAATAAAGGTAGCTAGTAGAGTCAATAGCCTTATTATAAAATTGAAATGCTAAACAATCAAAGAATGTAAACAACAAATAAATCCAACCTCTCTTATTAAGTATATATTGGATTCCTTCCATACCATGTTTCTTATAAAGTATCGGCATTGTTGTTATTAATAGAATAAAGCTGGATAGTAGTAATTGAAAAGTTGGCTTGACAAGCCCACTCAAATACAGCGTAGTTTCCATCAATTCAATGCCCCCAGTATTGGCAGCTATAATTATTGTTAATACAATTGTTGAGATTATCCCTTTCGTCTTACCTTTCTCCATCTTACTTCTTTTTGTGTTAGAACTGTTTTGTACACTTTTTTATTTTACCAAATTTGGATTTCTATTTATGCATGTTTCAGTTGGTCCCCTTCGCAATATAAATATTTATAAGCAAACTTGAAATTTATTACAATAAACAATTTTTATTATTAAAGGTTAATAGATGTATCACCGATGATGACCATATCTAAAGTGCTCGACTTTTTTATACAAATCGAGGTGTATCCATCATACCAAAGAATAAGTTTTCCGATCTGATATTCATGTAAATAAGGAGAATAGAGGATGATATGATAAAACGACCAACAAGCGCAGACAAGCATAAAAGACATTACGACATCAATAGAGTAATGATAAGTTGATAAGATCAAACTAAAACATGACAATAGCCCAAAAATGCTAATAGTGATGTATTGGAACCAAATAACAGTTAAATGAAATTGATCTTCTATCTCTGTGTCTTTCTGAAGGTCTAATTCCATCGGTTGATGCCTACTTAAGTTGATTGGATATTTGATATAAATCAAGATTAAGCTTGTAAATATAATGGTATGCCCACTGAAGAATATATCTCCGCAACTAGCCTTAATCTGTCCCAAAATGATAAATGCTTCAATAAAAACATTATGGATTGGCCTCGAAATGCAGGAAAACAATGGTGGAGGTAACATCGTAATACATATTATAGGTGCTCTAATCAAATATATCGTGGCTATAGTAAATGAGATCCTTCGGAATATTGTAGAGGCATTACGATTTTGACTAATTAAATTGAGCAGAATCAGTAAGGCAGAAATCTGAACTAAAGTATCACTAATATCTTTTGACAACTTGGAAGTCTCAAACCAAGGATATAAATTGTCTATTATCAGGTCTTGCAACCTAAACTTCTCGGTAAAATCAACTTGACTAGTTTTGTTCGTCCTATCCGCATAGGCATTAGCCAAACTGACAATATAGGTGCATATAAATAAGTAGATAAAACCAGGACAAAAGGAATGTAATATATCTTTCGAGTTGTAATATAAGGTATATTTTTTTAGTTTGTTGATGTAGCTCATTGTGTAAGTACTTTTTTTGTTGATTTTTTGTCAATTGTACACACGAAAAAGTGATCATTCGAAAAATAAAGACTTTTATAATATCCCTTATCCTTATATGGTAACATACTTTTTTGTTTATATTTATTTGTCTCTAACTCCTTTTTTACTGTCGAAATAAGTTCCCTCCTTGATTACGTTTATAGTTTTTAATCTTCATCCTTCAAAAGGGAAAGAATGGCCCAAGAAATTGACCTAATTATTACTTTGTTAATTCTAATAACGAATTTACAGCTTTTCTTTAATTGGTCAAATTACAGTTATAAAAATAGACAATGATAAAATATAACCATAAAATAAAAAATTCAATTCTCGGTTGTAATCTCGCTTTTTGCAGGGCTACCAGTAGTTATAAACTTTTTACCAAAAGTTATAAAAGATTTACAAAAAGTTATAAATGCATTATTAGGAGTTATATGGGAGTTTATTTTTGTTTAGAACAGTTTTTAAAACCGATAGTTAAATTTATAACCCCATTTAAGGTGAAAATAATGCAATGCAAAATTCGTTTAAAATTGGTTGAATTAAGACTGATATTTTGATGATTAATCTCCTGTTTAAGGTCACTAAACAAAGTATTACCTATTTTTGGATCAAATTACGGCTGTAATTGAATTAAATATTGAAAATAACTTAATAATTCGTTTTAATTATCATAATCTCAATACTAAAAAACAAAAGCAGATAAAATAAAAACATACTAAAATCAAATTTGTTCTATTGAATTTTTAGATTTAAATACTATTCCTGTTGTTTGTTACAGACTTTCGACTTTTCGCCATAATTTAATTAATCTGAGGTATTGATAAACTCAAAGTCGATAAAGATCATTTAGGGCTATTTTTTGATAAAGTTTTTCAGAATTATTGAAAAATTAACATAAGAACTTTAAAAATAAATAAAAGAATCACTTTAATTTATATAAAAAGATTTATAAAATTTATGTTTTAACGAGTAATTAAGGCATAATACCCCTGGGAGAAATCCAAACTTCTCAAAAAAATTCAACCAAAAATCTCAACTCGGCTTCATAAATTCCTCTGAAACGTACTCTCCTGACTACATTTTTTCAGAGGAAATAGTTCCAGACACCACTTTTTTCTTGGTCAATCTTCAAACGACGCGTCCACTAGCGGATTTATGAATTCTCAAATTTTCCAAGTTTTTTCAACCAATTTCTCCGAATTTTCTGGGAAACTAAAGCTTTGAAGTTTCCACACCCCACATAACAGTTTTTTTGATTAGATCACGGAGAGTGGTACCAACTGAGGTCGACAAGGTAATCACATTACGGGGAGAAGTATAGTAGCCCCCAGTCAACGCTATACTCCTTGAATTACCTATCTTCCCACATTTAGGTTTTGAGCACCACCCTTTTACCCATGATCTTTAATTGGGAGGAGGAAACCGCCAAACCATTATCTGGTTTCAGTTTAGGGACGTATTTATTTTCCCTCCTCTCTCTGGAGCGGACCACCTTATGCCCCAGCCTACGATGATTTGACCCCTGGAATGTATATACCGAATTTCCATAAATGATACCTGAGTCGTCGTAGAGGGACATGTATTGCTTAGAATCCTTTATGCGGAGCTTTTGTAGCAGGTCCTCTCTACCAGGGTCCTCGTAGATCTCAAAGTAGGCATCGGCGTCGGCCTCTAAGAAAAGCTCACAGAAACAGTAAGTCACAAGGTATATTGAATCTACATGATTCTTTCTTTCGAATTCGTCGAAGACTTTCTGCAGAAGTCCGAAGTGCCCGTCTACATCTGACTTTCCGTGATATTCTGCAAAGAAATTCTGGGAGGTGAAGTAATTCTTGGTAGGTAGCTCCAAGAGTATATAACTCCTTAATTCCTCGGATCTAAAAGGGCCTGCATTATCTGACCAGAAATGTATTTTAGAGAAACTCCTCAGCTTTTCCACCTCCAGTTTCCTGAGGCAGCTCTTGACATAGTGGGAATCATGACTAATAACTTCTGAGAGGTAGTTATAGTAACTCCTCTTTATTTCTCACGCCAACTTTATAGATGACACAGAAGCCGAGACAAGATACAGAAGATTTGTTGTAGTATGCTTGGAATATTTCCACAGGTCACCCACCGATCTTGAAGTTCTGTTTGAAATCCATGACTACCACGCACTCATCATGCTCCAAGTTCTCTAGTATTTGTCTAAAGTAGCCTTTTTGATCTTCATTTAACTCACAAGTGCTTTGTAGAACTTTAATCATTTGTCCTGAGAACTTTCACCTAGCCTCCTTTCAAGTTTCTTATCATTTACGCAGATATCACACATATCCGTCTTCTTTTTAAACTATTTGAAGTATTTTGGACATAAATTGTAGTATGTAGATAAGCTTAAGTTAATTTCTGGGTTTTCGGCCATTATTTTTTTATAAATATATAGTTTAGATTGTTTGAGATTTAATACAGGCTGGTTTCTATGTAGTTTATATGTTATCTCAGAATATTTGGTCAAATATTCGTTAATTAACTCTTTTATATCTTCACCTTTTTGTTTTTTAGATTCTGGTTGATAAATTTCCCTATTTTCTATTTCATCATCTCTTTTCCGTTTTGCAGTCTTGTACATAGTGTTTGAGAAAGTAAAACCACTTTTTCTCATATCCTTTTTCGATATTTCGCCTGCAACTATCGATAAAACTGCATGTTTCGTTTTTTGGTGTTTTGTTGAATAATTTTAATATATTCTTGACTAATTTTTGGATATTATTGGTGATTCTTCAGTATTAATGTTTTGGTTATCATACGGTAAATATATTGCGTTCATTTTAGTAACTGTAATTTAATAAACGCTAATTTAAAGCAAAAAATATTTAATTTATTTTACCAACAAACTGGTTGAAATTTATTTAGGGTCTGTTTTAATTCCCGAAAAAGTGTCTCTTCCGAAAATAAATTCACATATGGAAAATAGAGGAAATTAAAATATTTTCGAACAAACAATAAAATAGGACTAAGATTTAATCAAATACACTTCCAGTAAAAGTAAGATCAAGATAGTGCTTTATGTGGTCATAGTATCTAATTAATATAATATTTATATTAATAAGATCTTCTAATACTTCAAAAATATTGTTCTGTTTTTCTTTAACATTAATTGCTTTGGGTCTTTTTTTGTAGTATCTGCTTTTTACCAAAGAAAAAACCTCTTTAATAGGATTTAATTGAGGAAAATACGGTGGCAAAAAAAGGATACTGAAATTTCTAGAAGCCAACTAAACTAGCATTCTAGGCTTTTTATGGATTCTACAGTTGTCCATAACTACATTGTTGTCAGTTCTAATAAATCTACGGTCTATACAATCTAAAAGGAAGCCAAAAAACACATCTCTATTAAAAGAACCATCAACTGAGCAGTAATTTACAATTATATTGTTGTTTATCAATGCTAAAAACGACACGTTTTTGCCTTTGTCGGCGTTCACTATGCTGTGACAATCCACATTTATAGGTGAGTACCCGAACTTAGCAGTTGTATGGAGGTTTACCCCTGTCTCATAAGGAAAAGAAGTCGCTTTAAAGGAATAGTACGCAAATTAANTAGCAGTTGTATGGAGGTTTACCCCTGTCTCATAAGGAAAAGAAGTCGCTTTAAAGGAATAGTACGCAAATTAAGAGCATAGGATCTTCTTTGAGAAATTACATTGGGGTCAATTGTTCTATGCGCAACTTTTTTAACTTTCTTTCTAGTCAACCCTAATTTTTTCAAGGTGGTAGAGACACTTGATTGGGATATCTTTATATTGTTTCCGGTCATTTTTTGTACTATTCTATTTTGAATGTAACAAGGATCATGTTGAATAGCTTGACCTACTCCTTGCAAAAATTCGATGTTTTCGGTTTCTTTTGGTCCTGGTGTATTTTTCATACTATGAACTCTTTCTAAATCTATTCCATTGTCTTTTAAATCTTCGATTATCTTATACACAGCAGAGATTGATAAATCTGAATCATGGGCAATGTCTTTAATTGGAAGTTTTCTTAAATAAAGGTTTTTTACTATCTGAATATGAGAATTTTAGACAGTTTTTCTTTGATACGTAGTTGATAGTGGATTTTCTATTGATAAATTACCTGAGATTTCGTTTAAATATGAGTTTATTGTTATAGAAACGTATGTTGATTCAGAGTTATTGTAAGTTGCGTTAGTTGAGCAATTTTTATTGTTGATATTTATTTGTAATAATATGTGGAAATGAAATGGTCGAATTTTAAATCGAGCATTAAATATTAAAAAATGACAATTTTTAATCCAAAAATATTAAATTATGGAGTTCCAAGTATAAATATTGATTTTTATGCATTCTATAATTATTAATAGAGTTTTAACTATGATGCAAATATGATTTATGGTGAGAAAGTTTAGAACTAAAATTAAGAAAAATTATACAAATTTGACTCAATAAACACTCGAAATGAACAAAAATATATAGAAATAAACCTTTANAATTAAGAAAAATTATACAAATTTGACTCAATAAACACTCGAAATGAACAAAAATATATAGAAATAAACCTTTATGTGTAAAGATTATTTTACAATTCATATTATTTGTTTTTATATTTTTAGGATAGTTTTATGTGAGAAACCTATCGATTAATAGTTTATATAAAAGTTGTATTTTAGCCACTTAAAAGAAGCCATTATATTGCTATAAGTGAAAGAGTAGAGAACAAAATAATACAAAATAATTAAATATATTATTTTTAATTTTAATTTATTTTACATACATTTCATAATGCTCGATTTAAAAAAGTTGCAATTTTTTTCACCACATATTATAATTTAATAATCTATTATTTTTTAATTACTTATGCAATAATATTCGGAAATGTTTTAATTTCTTTTATTTTCCGTATAACTCCTAATAATGCATTTATAACTTTTGGTAAATTATTTATAACTACTGGTAATTATTTATAACTCTTGGTAAATTATTTATAACTTTTGGTAAAATTTTTATAACTACTGGTAGCCCTGTAAGTCCTAATGTTTCTTTTACTAGAGACCTTTTTAATCAATTCGGTGACCTATGTTTGAGGCTGAGTTCGGTATAAAATCATGATCAAAACAAATCGATCAATGAGTGACATACTTGATCAAAGTGAAAACAGCACAAAAAGAAGAAATTGGATTAAGCAAATATAAAGGAAAAGTATCTACAGTCCTATAAAATTTTATAGGTTTTGTTGATCGTCAATATTGCCACTAAATGTGACTTCAAGATCCAGTAGCCTTGTACAAAAAATACAAATACAAAGATTTCATGATATTAGGATTTCCTTCTAATCAATTCGGGCAAGAATTAGATAACAATAAAAAGATAGTTGAATCGTGTCAAAAGAATCATGGCGTCACTTTTCCGATTATAGATCAAGTGTACTATCTGAATGTATTTATCATTTTTACTGAGATTAATGGCGAGAATGAACATTCTCTTTATAAGTTTTTGAAGGCTCAAAAAGGCAGATTATTCAATTCAAAGGATCAAATGAAGTTATGCCAAGTTTTTGATTGATAAAAATGGTAATGTAATTGAACGTTATTCTACTCATATTTTCCAAATTCTATGAAGAATGAAATTTTAAAATTGTTGTAAACTTTTTATTATTTGTTTTTATAATAAAAATTCTTCATCGCTCTATAATTGATCAAATATTATAAACATAAATCAAAATTTAAGATGAAAAATCATTTAATCAAGTAATATAAAAGTGGATAAATGGAT
>NIPM01001940.1:0-13227 GCA_002738285.1 Holacanthella duospinosa
ACCACTCAGAGATCACAATATTACTCATTCAAAAAATCTCGGTGTTGGATCAATTATGGTTTTTGGGTGTATGGTTTCATCAGGTGTTTGTATCTTTGTATAATTGATGGTAGTGTTAATGCTGAGATACATTAGAGTATTCTGAATGACGAGCTGATGGATACAATTGACTTGTATGGTTTGGAAAAATCTAAAAATGTCTTTCAAATTGACAATGCGTCCTCTCATACCGCTTCAAGTATAAAAAATGGTTCAAAAGAAACGTAATGAGATGGCCTGCACAATCTCCTGACCTTAACCCGATTGAGTATCTATGGGATCATATGAAAAGAGAGCTTAAAATTCGACCACCATGTAAAGACAAAGATGAACTTTGGGATAGAATTCAAGATCTATGGAATAATATTTCAGCTGAAGTATGTCTTAAGCTTGTTAGGTCAATGCCTAGAAGACTCGAACAAATCAGAAAATACAAGGGCGGGCACATAATCTATTGATTTTTCATTTTTTAAAAATTTGTCAAAACACTGAATCACCTACTTTCAACTTTGAGCAATCATATATTTATTAATATTTAAAAGATATCTATAATATTTGGATATGTTATAGACAAAGGCTGTATCTATCTACCATATGAGTATTAGCTTGCTTGAAGTCTTACTCATTCATGAATTACCATTTAAGTTCGAATTTCCCAAACACTGAATCACTTTTGACGGGCAGTGTATAACAAATAAAATCCATTGTTTTTATTTTCGATAAAAAAGTATGTATTCAATAAAAAGCATATTATTCCAAAAGGTCGCCATATTTATTAGTTTTAGCATTTGATTTCCAACCATCTGTATTGAATGAGATCTCATTGTCGGTAAAATCTTCTCTGCTTCTTTTAAAATGGTCAAATCGATCTTCATTCTCATTTGATAATTCATTTGAATCTTTTTTGAAATCTTCAACTTGATTTGGAGATTCTTCATTTAGTTTCTTTGCTCTGATTTCATCCCATTTGGTTATGATCTCTAATAAAATTTATATGAGAGAATATCACTTGTTTGTTCAGAAGGAAATTGATTATGATTCCTGTTAAATATATGTCTCCTTTTTACATTAATTAATAATAATAGCTGATTACTTAAATTCTTCTGATATACTTCTAAATTTTTCTTTACCGATAGATTCGATCACTGAATTGGAAGTGTATTTGGATAATCTAGATCCAATCTCAGTTCCAATCAACGAATAGACTAAATATAATTAAAACATATCTCAAATACGTGCATAATTAAATAGTTTATCGACCGACATGATTTTCTTTTTAGCTAAATCGTTAAGTTAAATTATACTTCTATAGTAAGCTACACCTGAACCTACAATTAAACCAAACATTTCTAAAAAAATCAATAATTTATTTACCATATATTGCCTCTTTTTTTTTTATCTTGGTTATATTTTTTATATCTTCTTCTGTAAAATTATGTCTTTTTAATAAATCAATGTCGGTTCTTCCATTTATCTTTTTTAGAATTTGCTGTTCTTCCATCAAATATGAAAATTAGAATAATGACGATCGCACTACAGGGTTTTCCGATCAATTTCGTATAATTTCGCATCAATTTCGGCAACCGTTTTTAAAGACCGATTTATCTTCATTTGTTCGGACCAATGAATTTTCTTTCGCATCAATTTCGCAGGCTGCTTCAGAGGACCCTCATTTTGAAGGACTTTTTCGATCAATTTCGTTTTCTTTCGTAACTATTTCGTTTTTGACGGCATGGACCGGCGTCAACATAAGTTTGTTCGAAACAATTTCGTTTTCTTTCGTATTATATTCGTATTGATTGTTATATTTTTAAAAAATGTATTGAAAAATCGTAAATATGAAAAATAAAAAACAATTTTTAATAAATTACAAAATTTAAATAATAAAAAGGCCTTATTATTGTATCATTTTTAGAATTTTAAAAGCTGCATTTGAAGACTAATTTAATTAATGTATAATATTTTATATCGATCAAATTTAAAATTAACATAAGAATTACATACCTGGAATATGTTTGTTTTGATACACTCCATTAGATTTGAATTCGAAAAGCGTGGTTCGGTTTGAGTTCGAAAAACGGATAAATTTTGAAATTGAAAAAACCACGTATTTTGTATATAAAAATAAGAAATATAAAGCTAAATAATACAAAATGCAAAATAATAGGTTGACAAATTATATATTCAGTGAATTTATTAATCAAAATCAGGTCGGAAATGAGATTTTTATTAATAATAAAGACTCTGTAGTTGACGAAGATTCTATTGTCCAACCAAGCTCTGCAGTTGACGAAAATTCAGTGGTTAGACAAAGGGGTAGCTATAACAAGAATTCGGATGAAGCGAGGTACAGAATAATCTCAGCTTTTCAAAAGGATGAAAGAATCTCTGATATTTCGTCTACGAATCACTTCCGTTAAATACAGTTCGCTCAATTATAAAAAAGTTCGAATCCACTGGGAAAATGAACAAAGATGCAAAGGGAGGCGCGAGAAGATCCTTAATGACCGAAGCACATAAAGATTTTATGATTGGAAAAATCACCAAAATGCAGCGATTACATTGAAAATGCTAATGGATTTGACCTATACGGAATATGTGATAAAATATGGCATCACAACCATTCATGATAATATCAGTCGCTTTGATTTCAGTCTTAAATTATTGACGCCAATTCCCCAAAGAAGAAATGACCTTCAAAATATCGAATCCCGTAGAAATTATGCAAGGGAATTCTTACACTTCGAGGAGGAATACCCTGACGATTGCATTAATTTTCTAGATGAAGTAGGTTTTAATTTGGCTATGAAAAGACGAATGGATCGTAGTTTGGTTGGAACTCCTGCGAATCTCACCGTGAAGCAGCTCAGAAATAAGAATATTAGTCTCTGTTGCTCCTTCAACAAGAAATCTATTTTTTATTATGATGTCAATGTTAAACCCTATAACAATGAATTGTTTTTAGGCTACATCAATGGTTTTTTTTAAATTTTTTAGTTGAGAATTCCCCTGGAAGATGTGTAATAATTATGAATAATGTGAGATTTCATAACATATTAATAGCTCATCAAGATTTACCGAAATGGGCCATAAACTGGTATTTTTACCAGTTTACAGTCCACTTCTCAACCCAATTGAGAATTTCTTTTCTAAATGGAAATCCTTTGTCCATTCTTCTACATTTTCAACTCAAAACGAGCTTATTGGTAATATGACTTCTTGCCTTGTTCAGTTCACAAATTCGGATTTTGATCGGAAACCCCTGCAAGGCCAGTTGTAGCTGCTAGATCTCTAAGGATAAGAAAGAAACCGAAAAATGATAATTTATGTTAAATCTCCCCCAAAAGATTAATAATGATTTTAGTCTTCTGATTTACAATCCGGTACTAAATATTTGGAGTTTGATAATCTCAAATTGATCAAGCCTCAAAGAGTAAAGTAAAAAATCTATATAACTTTTAAGGCAATTTAAAACACAAAGAAATATTTTGAATCAAAAGCACGCTTGACAGCTCATTAGAGTTTTAACACGAAAAATCCGTATGGGATCGAATTGTTTATACTTCTTATTGATAGAAAATAAATTGAATTGAAAAGCGAATTATTCCAAAGGATCTCCATACTTATTAGTTTTAACATTTGATTTCTGTCCATCTTTAATGAATGGAGTCTCATTGCCGGCAAAATCTTCTCTAGTCCTTTTGAAATCATCAAATCGATCTTCATTCCCTTTTAATAACTCATCGCGATATTTTTGAGCATCCTCAGTTTTATTTAAAGATTCTTCATTTAGCTTCCTGTTCCTAATTTCATCCCATTTATTTCCGGTCTCTAATAAAAGTTATAAATTCCTTGACGTACTTTCCTGATCAAAAGGATCTTGGTTATTATTCTTTCTAAACGAAGGTCTTTGCTTTGTTCTTAGTTGTTAATAATATTCGGTTACTTTAATTCTTCGAATAAGCTTCTAAACTTTTGCTTATCGATGTACTTGACGGCTTGAGAGGAAATATATATAGCAGTTAAAGAGCCTACTTGCGTTCCGACTATTGAAGACACTAAATCCAAATTAATATGTTATATACGAGTATAAATAGCCAATCTCTTAGCGATATGATGTGTCTTTTTTGCTAAATGTCACGAGAAAAATATACTGAAATAAAAGGAAGTGCCAAAACCTAACATTGCACCAAGTAACACTAAAGTTTAATGATAGGAAAAACAGTTTCTTTTAAATATTTTTCTTATCCCTGTTATAGTTTCTATTTCTTCGTCTGTAAAATGATGTTTTTTCAACAGCTCTACTTGAAGTTCTTGATTCATTTTAAAATTGCTAGTAACTTGCACGAGCTGACTTTTCAACATTGTCTAAGACTCGAAACTAAGCGAATGAGATTAAGCTTTATATAGGAAAACTGTCTCAATATAAATATATACTTATTGTATGATTTGAATGACATCATTACAATGATTAATATTAAATTCGATATGATACTGATATTAGAAAAGTTTACCAAATAAAACATTTGAATAAATACAATCAGACCATAAAATTTTGAAATTTTCGGAAAATGGATAGTAAACTACAAGAATACCTAAAGAACATAGAGGAATTAAAGAACAACGAAACCAAAGCATCATTTTATTCTGATTTCAGCTATATAAAAAATACAAGACCATTGAAATATGAAAGATTATTTAACTTTTGGAAATTCATTATTATTGATACTTTGAATAAAGGTTTGATCAAAGAAACTCAAATACCATGGACTATAATACCAAGAGAATTATCCCATAAATTTGTATTAGATTCCTCTTTCCCATTAAGTTTGAATGGTGTTTTAGTAACCATATCTAATTTATTTATTAGATAGGAGGAATTAAGTAAAGGAAAAGAATTGGTTCTTTATAATGAATATAAAAACAAGAATATTAAGCTATTCTCTTATTCTTACATCAGTTATTTCATTTATGAATACATATTTAATTATTATCAATTCGATCCAAATCAATTATATTTATCCAGAGCGGCTGTTAAAGTATTACGTTTTTTACAAAATTTAATTAGAACATATTATCTATTATATTTAATCATTATTCGAGCAATTGTCTGTATCAAGTCATCGATTCTTTACTCACATACAATGAATTTATACGAGACATTTGTATGCCAGCGTTTTCCAAAGAAGGTAGGCCGGATATAGATTGGGAAAGAATTTCTCCTGATGATAAACAAGTGTTACTTAACTGTTTAGAGGAGAAAGGTGTAATTATTTATTTAGATTCATCTAAAGTTTAACCGATTTCTTTTATTTCTTTAGGAAGTATTTTTAAAGTTCCCAGATCCTACTTATGTTTCTCAATATCTTAACGATGATAAACCGATTCCTAATCACGAATTTACAGAAACGGATAGGGGTATCATGTGTATCAAGAAAACTATGAAGAATTTGACTCTACAAATAAAAGAAATAGAAAGAAAAATAGAACTGTAAGACTATAAAGTATTTATTTTTATAGTTCAATCTCTAATGCAAAGAAATATTTATCCAAAGAGCAGAAATCGCTTACTATTCATTTTCTGAAGCAAAAGAAGAATTTACTTTTTGTTTTAGAAAAAAGGGTCATCTCGTTATCATCGTTAGAAGATATAATACTAAACATTAAAGGTGCCCAAACTAATTTAGAGGTATATTTTAAGTAATTTTTAATTTTAATAGATCTCTCAAGCTTTTAAAGTTGGCTCTAAGTCTCTTCAATCTTTTATGAAAGATGAAAATTTGAATATCGAATCAATAGAAGAAACGATGGATGAATTGAATGATACGTTAGCAGATTATAAAGAAATTGATGATGCGATATCGAATACATTAGATTCAGCTACTAGTGACGAAGAAGAACTGGAAAATGAACTCAATGCTTTGATTTCATCAGATCTGATCAAATCTCCAATTCATTCTCCTATTAGACGACCATCCAACCCTTCTATTAATAGTACTCCTTATAAGTTGGCAAATACTTTGGATCAATTGGAGATAGAAAGTAATGGCAGTGAAGAATCTTCTAAAACAGATAAAATACCAGTGTTTGAAATTTGAATTAATATAAATAAGCATTAATTATACTTTTACATCGAGATCACATATATTTAAATAGCGATTTTTTGGCAAATCAATATTATTGAAGTCTTTAAAATGGTACTTACCTGATGTTTGAAAAATAGATGATTGAAACTACTCAAAATCTATTTAATAAGAACAAAATTATAAACGCTAACTTAATATTTATTACAAAAAGGAGGAACATTCAATTATCAGCCTGTCTTATGGTATCTGCCACTATTTTATTGATTTTAGCTCTTACCTCTGATATTTCTTCATTTAATTGGGAAAGTTGATATTCTTTCTCAGCCAATATAAATTTCAGTAAATTTTCCTCCTCTTTCAATCTCTCTTCCTTTATTTTTTCAATTTCCAATTTTTCGGTGGAATTCTTTTGTTTGGCTTTTCTTGAGTGTTTCATTTGGAGTAAAGTAATTAAATATCGAATCAAACCAATTTATTGGATAAAATTTATAAATTGACAATATCAAAAAATAAATAGTTCAACTTAACGATATAGTCCATACATGAGGGGTTTCTAGGGCGGAATTTTAAATGAAAAATAGCATCGAATAAATGCCAAATTTCTAGAGTTCAAAAGATTACACACATATAGTAATTTTCACTGTGTAAATTAAGCGTAATAAATGAAAGATTACACCCGTGATTTTTGAATTAATTACACTGCAGTTTTTATATAATTTTTATAAAAAATGCACTTCAAATTACACGAGGTCATACCTATGTGTAATAAATTGTACAAGATAATTATTAATAAATACATTAGTATTAAATATTATATTTTTAATCTAATAATTTTGTTCCATATGGGACAAAATTTTTGAAACATAATTATATTCTAATTGGTCGAGGAACTTTAGTTTCTTGAATGCATAAAATAGTAAGAATGAAAATAAATTCAAGTATTTATCAAATTTACTATCCATAAAATATCTCTTAGCTATATTTCTTGCTATTTTAGTTGCTTCCTCAACGTATTTTCACTATGATGCATTAATATTCTAGAATTATAACCGAGGCTTCAAAAATTTTGTCCCATATTTAAGAATGTAAAAATGTTAAACAGATCTTATAAGGTGCTATTATTTGAAGTTTACCTTTATTTCACAAAAATATTTAAATACATTTTATTAATATATTCTATTTTGGAAAAGCCAAAGTTAATATGGCACAAAATTTTTGAAGCGTCGGTTATAAGTCTAGAATATTAATGCATCACAGTGAAAATAGGTTGAGGAAGCAACTAAAATAGCAAGAATTATAACTAACACATATTTTATGGATAGTGAAGTTGATAAATACATAAATTTATTTACTATTTTATGCATTCAAGAAACTAAATTTCCTCGACCAATTAGAATAGAATTGTTTCAAAAATTTTGTCCCATATTCTAAGAATTATTCAATAAGACTAAAATATTTAAGGAATCTGAAATAGCCAAGAAAAATAAAAAAATGAAGTTTTTAATTATGATATTAGCTATCCAAGGTGCGACATCTTTATTTATTGTTAAAAAGTATACCAAACTTGATTGATTTTATTTTTTTCAAAATTCGAAATCATCAAAGATAGGATTTGGTATTATATTTCTAATAAACTTTATTATTAATTTTATATGCCATAAAAACCCTCCCTTGTAAGCTTCGGCGTGGATAAATGCTAACCGTTTTGGTTTATCAGAATCTATGATTAAATCTCAAGTAACAAACCAATTTTCACGAATATTCATATCGAATATAGCCTTTAACACAACAGTAAAACAAATAGAAGAATTATTCCTTAAGGAAGTGCAAGACGGGGTGATAAAAGATATTAAGGTACCAATATTAAAATATTCAGGATCAATTAAAGGATATGCGTTTATTTGGGTCCAGGATTTAGAATTAGATAAATTTCTAAGACGATATAATCAATATTACCTGAACGGCAAGATGATTCGAGTGAAGAGAAGTGATTTAATTAATAAAAATATTTTAATTTAACAATTATAGTTATAATCGAGCACATATTTGGGTTTCCAACCTACCCAAGCCAATACTTTATATTCTGCTATTGCGGTAGAATGAAGATTAATAACTTTAAGTCCATTTTCGGTAGCAGCAGCGCAAGCTTGAGTAATAGAATCTTCATTATCAAGAGTAACGATAGCGTTATGAATGGAATGAGCTTTCGGTTCTAATTTGATATTATCAAGAGAACCTTTACCTATAGTTTTCTTATTGATAAAACTATTGATTTCCAATTGATTCAATTGCATCTTAAAGAAGTTCTCGCTCCTAATATTCATTTTGAACGCCAATTTGCTACCATCCTTGGTGACATTTTGCAACATTATCTCGGGTATACGAGGATAGAAGAAATATAAGGATAGGATGGTTATAAAAAATAAAGAGATGGAGAAGATGACTAACTGTACTTTAGTACACCATCTAATGCCACATAAATAATACCCTTGTGCTTTCTTTTTCTTTTTCCTTACTTCCAAATTAGGATTATATTTCGCATTCGCTGTTTTAGATACACTCACATGCCCTGGTAATGCATTTGACCAACTGTTTTGTGTGATGGTGTTGTCTGAACCAATATAAGTAGCAGGGCTTTCAATTTCTTGAACAGGCATCGATGGCTCATTGAGAGAGGCATCTTCAAATTGAGAGCTATGCTTAACATTGTTTGGTAGGTTAGAAATGCTAATATAACAAGTATCTGGTGTAGTCAGTTCATTATTTCGTTCTGGTGATTCCTCTTCTTTCATGTCTTCGATCTTATCAAAATTTTCATTAGTTAAATAATAGGATAAATATCGCTCTTTTGGTGTCTCTTCTTTTTTCTTTTCCTCTTCTTCTTTCTTTTCCTCAATAATCTTATCAATTTCTTCCCCAGTAAAGTAATATGAATAACCTCTATCTGAAGGTTTATCTACTGTAGTAACTGGCTCAGTAGATGATATGGATGAGTTTTTGACGCTGCTTTTCAATGGAGAGTCTTGCTTGGGTTTATGTTTTGTTAATCGGTTACTTGCTGGTGCTGACATTGTGGTAAAATCTCAAATCAAGATTTTTATACACCCTTTTATAAAAAAGGAAATATGAATTCGATATGCATTAATTAAAACAAGACCAATTCGACTAAAACCTAGCATAAATCTCCAAGTAGCTTTTGATTCATGATGATTGCTTACTTTTCTTGTTATTCATTCTTTGTTGTTCTGTTGGCACTGCTAAAAATAGTAATCTATCAGCCATTTCTATCTTACCAAATCAAGATGACCATCATTCCTAACAATTACAATGTGGCGCAACATCGAGTGGGTTTAATTAAATATCAATATAGACCGAAAGAGTTACAGTATCTCACAAAAAAATGGGACAACCATATCTTATATGATTGTGAAGCCATATTATCTTTTATACAAAAAAAAGAAAAATATTATATTTATATAAAATACAGTGACAAGCAAAATTGACAAAAAAGTAATTAAGTTTCATAATAATAAATATGGTGAATTAATAAAATAATTTTA
The DNA here is from genome assembly GCA_002738285.1 of Holacanthella duospinosa. NCBI lineage: Eukaryota > Metazoa > Arthropoda > Collembola > Poduromorpha > Neanuridae > Holacanthella > Holacanthella duospinosa. The sequence goes on from NIPM01001940.1 coordinate 9,686, forward strand.
ACAATAATATATAAAAATATGCATTTATTAAGGTTTTAAAAATACAATAATTTAATACTTTTATAAATTCTTTATTCTAATAGTAATTTATGTGGCTTTTTAATGGCTCCATTTTATTTGTCAAATTTGCCACTGTTTTTAAAATTACAAATAAACGTCAACAGAAAGATTAATAAAATTAAAATGGCTGTGAAAATAATAAAAATATACAATATTTTAAGGAATATATACATAGAAATAAAATGGAAAAAATAACAGAGCAAATTATCAAAGATACAATAATAGCGCTGACTAGAGGTGAAAAAAGCAGAGAAATAACAAATAATATAGGTATTTCAAGACAATAAGTAAATAATATAAGAGCCCAGCATGCACCATATATTCCTATAAAACTAGCTGGTAGAAATAGAGCTTTATCAGCAAGAAATAAGAGTTGTTGTATTCGTGCAATTAGTTCTGGAAATATTAAAATGGCGAAAGAACTTTAAACATATTTGGAAATAAATCTAAACATCTTTGTAAGTGTAAGAACTATTATAAGGGCAATAAATGAAGGTGGCTTATACGCCTGTAAAAAAGTTAAAAAGCCAAAGTTATCGAAACAAAATATAAGCCAACGATATAGTTTTGCAAAAGAACATAAAAAATTGGAGAGTAGAAGATTGGAAAAGAGTAATATGGTTCGATGAAACCAATATTAATCGTTTTCAATCAGATGGTTATTCTTGCTGTTGGAAAAGTGATGTAAACGAGCTACAAGAGCATCAAATATCTCAAGCCACACAAGGACAAGGAGGATCTATAAACGTTTGGGGGTCTATAAGCTTCAATAATTTAGGTGAATTAAGCCAAATAATAGTGACTTTAAACAAAGAAAAATATATTAAAATCTTAGAAAGCAATCTTTTAAATTCAGCAAGATTAAAGGAATTAATTCTAAGAAAAGAATTGTTTCAGCATGGTAATTCTCCTGCACATACTTCAAATGCTGTAAAATCTTGGTTGAAAAAGCAAGAATTTCAAACAATGATTTTTCCTCCTCGTTCTCCTGACTTGAATCCTATTGAAACAGCTTGGACTATTGTTAAAAGAAAACTTAATGAATAGGAAACTCCCCCATCTGGAATGTTAGAACTTTGGGAAAGAGTAGAAAAATCTTGGAGCGAAATCGACATAAATAGCATTAACAAACTTATTTATGAAATGCCAACTCGGATTCAAGCTGTTATAGCTGTTAGAGAGAAGTGGATTAGGTTTTAAAATAAATATGGTTACAGGTGGCGAAATTGACAAAAAATATTTCAGATTAATTTAATTATTTATTTAAATATATAATTATTTTTTTGAAATTTTATCTTTATATATTATTATTTTTAATTGTAAATAATTTATATATAAAATCTATGTTATTTTTCATTCATAGTTTTAGCACAAGATCAATTTTTATTCAATATTTCAAAATTTTTGTCAATTTTGCTTGTCACTGTATTTTAATTATATTACAGGGCTACCACTAATTATAAAAAAATTATTTTTGATTATAAAAAACTTATTTTTAGTTATAATAAATTATTAGCCATTATAAGGAAAATATTAAATATCCGATTAAATAAACAAAAATACCTTAATTAACTGTATATAATGTAAAAAAATCAATTCAATGCTATCTATCCTAAATGAATACTAATAACGATTTTAGTACCTCCAATTTCAATAAAAATGAAGCTGATTTATCAAATTCAATAGTTCAGACTACGAGATACCAAAATACTGATAATGCTAGTGAACAAGAAAATAGTCGTAATACAGTGACTCAAAGGAAAACAAGAAAATCCGTCTTAATTTCTGATATTGTATTAGTAAAAAGTCTTTATTTACGGTCTGTCAAAATAAATGAAATAGCATTAGATTCAACTTTATCAACGTCCGCAGTGTATAAAATAATAACAGATTTGAAAGACAATGACATGAATAAAAAGTTAGTAGCAAACTCAAAAAAACTTCCTGGTCCAAAAAAGTTTGAGAACATGGAATTTTTGCAAGGATTTGGGAAATCTATACAGCATGACCCATGTTACACAAAAAATGGTATAGTACAAAGAATGTCAAGCAATAACATTCATATAAGTCAATCCACAGTATCAAAAACGCCTAAAAATTAGATTTAACTAGAAAAAGAGTTAAAAAGATAGCACATAGAACGATTGAACCGGATGTTATTGCTCAAAGAAAAGCATACTCTATAAATACAAGAACTATTCCTGTAAATAGGTTATGCTTCTTAGATGAAACCGATGTAAATCTCCATACCACTGCTCGATTTGGGTATAGCCCTAAAAACACTATTTGTACATCAATTGTGAATTCTAACAAAGGAAAAAATGTATCCTTTTTAGTTCTTATCAACAACAATACTATTTTGAATTATTGCTCAGTTGAAGGTGCTTTTAATAGTGATGTGTTTTTTGGTTTTATTTTTCGGTGTATTGACCATGGATTTATACGAACAGACAATTATATTGTCATGGACAACTGCCGGATTGATAAAAATCAGCGCATGTTATCTTACCTGGCTTCTAGAAACTTCAATGTACTCTTTTTACCGCCGTATTCTACCCAATTGAACCCTATCGAGGAGGAATTTTCTTTAATTAAAAGTAGGTATCACCAAAAAAGACCAAGAGCTACAAAGTCTGCTGAAATTCAATCTAATATGTTCGAAGTAATGGAAGATATAAATAACGATACTACACTGCCAGTCAAAAGTGATTCAGTGTTTGGGAAATTCGAAATTAAATGGTAATTCATGAATGAGTAAGACTTCAAGCAAGCTAATACTCATATGGTAGATAGATACAGCCTTTGTCTATAACATATCCAAATATTATAGATATATTCAAATATTGATAGAGATATGATTGCTCAAAGTTGAAAGTAGGTGATTCAGTGTTTTGACGAATTTTTTAAAAAATGAAAAATCAATAGATTGTGTGCCCGCGCCCTTGGTTTTTCTTATCTGTTCGAGTCTTCTAGTCATTGACCTAACAAGCTTAAGACATACTTCAGCTGAAATATTGTTCCATATATCTTGAATTCTATCCCAAATTTCATCTTTGTCCTTACATGATGGTTGAATTTTAAGCTCTCTTTTCATATGATCCCATAGATACTCAATCGGGTTAAGGTCAGGAGATTGTGCAGGCCATCTCATTACGTTTCTTTTGAACCATTTTTTATACTTGAAGCGGTATGAGAGGACGCATTCTCAATTTGAAAGACATTTTTAGATTTTTCCAAACCATACAAATCAAATGTATACATCAGCTCNCTCAATTTGAAAGACATTTTTAGATTTTTCCAAACCATACAAATCAAATGTATACATCAGCTCGTCATTCAGAATACTCTAATGTATCTCAGCATTAACACTACCATCAATTATACAAAGATACCAAACACCTGATGAAAGCATACACCCAAAAACCATAATTGATCCAACACCGAGATTTTTTGAATGAGTAATATTGTGATCTCTGAGTGGT
>NIPM01001941.1:0-13222 GCA_002738285.1 Holacanthella duospinosa
TGAAAGTTCTATCACGTCCATCAGATCCCTCTAGATTTACTTTAGTCTCATCTGACCATATCCCAGTCCTTATCTTCCCAATTTCTGTTGTTTTTTCAAAATCTGATCTTGCTCGACGATGAGATTTTTTTAATTGTGGGCATTTCTTTTTGTATCTAGATACGATGTTGCTACGTTTTAATGTGCGCAGTATATTACTCGAAGAGGAGGATATTCCTGCATAGTTTTTGAGTTCTCGCTCTATTTCTGTAGATGTGGAGTATTTACCACTTGTTGCTAATCTTCCAATATATTTTTAATCATGCTTATCTAAGATATAAGGATGACCTATTATATGTTCTGGAGTATTTTTTCAACTCTATTTATTACTCTGGACACTGTTGCTTGTCAAACTCCAACAATTTCAGCTATTTTTCTTGAAGATTTTCCATTTAAAGCAAGTTCGTTAATTCTTGTTTCAATTTTCTTCAATGTTCTTTTTGTCATAGCAAATAAGCCTTAATACTTTTTGCTAAGGATTTGAAATAAAAAAGAACAATTTTGCGGTATTTTAAAATGTTCTAGAATGAAAATTTTGTAACTTTAAAAAATTCGACAAAACACAGAATCAACTACTTTCGACTTTGAACAATCATAACTCTATCAATATTTGAAACATATCTATAATATTTTTAATATTATAGACAAAGGCTGTATCTATTTATTATATGAGTATTAGCTTACTTGAAGTCTTACTCATTCATGAATTACCATTTAAGTTCGAATTTCCCAAACATTGAATCACTTTTGACGGGCAGTGTATACTGAAACAAAACAACTCAACATTGCTATTTTATAGCAATAAGTTATCAGTACCACAGTTAAATTACAGTACCATCGAAAAAGGATTTTTATGTATCCATAATATTCTTAGAAAATACCGACACCTCTTATTAGGACAACAAATTACCATTTATTGCAATCACGCAAATCTACGATACCTTGACAACCCAAGAAGTCACCGAATACAAGCATGGAAATCAACACTTTATGAATTTGATTTTAAATTAATTCATATCGCCGGAAACAAGAACATAGAAGCCGACTAATTGTCAAGAGCAGATATAATTGAATCAAACAACATTGAAGACTCAGAATTGTCCCATTTAATGAAAAAGTATAAAAGATTACATCAAGCCAGAAACCAAAACCATTACCTATCCACAAAAAAAGATATCATATTTAATAGAGTGGTTTCATAAAGCATTATGTCACCCCGGAATTAACAAACTCTATAAAACGCTTAACCGAATTATTTCAGCACCAAATTTATTGAAATAAATTGAAGATTACACGAAAGCATGTTTACAATGTTCAACCTCGAAATCTACGAAAACATATGGAGAAGATCAACAGCAGAATATCCGCTTATTCCATTCAAATGTGTTTCCATAGACCTCATGGGACCATATAATTTGGAATCAGGACAAAACTTTTACATAACAGTTATTATAGACACGTTTACAATATTTATAAAACTTGTATTATGCAACAATAAGAATAGCGAAACCATAGCAAACATATCTGAAAATCATTGGTTATGTTCATTTACAAAACTAGATATTACGATCACAGATAACGGAACCGAATTTATAAAACACTTTTCAGAATTATTAGCATCATGCGCAATTAAGCACATACGTACCAGTGAATATAATCCACAGTATAACTCAATTAACGAGTGTTCTCACGCTTTTATCAACAATTGCATTCGAAGTTATGGTTTAAATAACCTCAACTCAATGATACATAACATTCAGTGGGCACACAACTCAACATTTCACAAATCAATTGATTGCACTCCAGCAGAACTCGTATATGGCCGCAACTTACTCACAAACTCAGCAATCAATCAAAAAGAACTAATTGATAAGGCAAAAGCAAATCTTATCAAGTCACAATCTCAAAATGCCACAATTCAATCTGCCAAGAATATTACTCACACGTTTAAACCAAAAAAATTGGTTTTATTAAAGAATGAGAATCCTCATAAACATGAACCCAAGTACAGCGGACCATATGAAATCGAATCAGTATATGATAACAACACAATTAAACTTACAAATGGTTTAATTAAGAACATCCGAAAAAAGACAAGATATCGGATCAACCTCTGATCACAATGTGATACAAACAGATCTTGCTAATCAGCACTGTTTAGTCAACATTCCATGACTATGATCAACATCATAGACGAGTATAAATACTCATCTTTTCTTTTATTAAACACCTTCTATTCAAAAGTCGGGTTTACATATTCATTTATACCAAAATTCTATCTTTTTGTGACTGTTGTGGCTTTTATTGGCAAAAATAACTTTCTTCATTGCTACTCTCATAACAAGTCTACAGTATTTGTTTTAAATACTAGATGTTTTTATACTATTAGGGCGTTCCGAGCAAAGAGGCACTCGAAAGAATTAACTATAAAAGATATAAAGTTAAAATTTAGTATGTTTATAGATAAGAACCTTCTGCATCTATTACATTTCTCCATCTTTCGAGTAACTTCAGGATACCATTCATAAAACCTTTAGAATTAAGCTCCTGAATTGCACTTTCTAGCTGAATTTCTAGTTCATGCCAATCATCATAAATGTTTTCCTTTAACTTCCTCTTTAATTGCCCAAAATAATTGAAATCAGGTGGGCTAATATCAGGGCTATAGGGAGGATGATCCCAAACCCGGATATTTTCATCAATAAAATACTGCTTATAAGATTTGATTTATGTTGTCTAGCATTATCATGTAATATTATATGTACCTTGAATTTCTTATCAGGTAACAATTTGTCTAATAATTCGATTTGGAAATTTTTGTAGACATCTGAAGTTACAGTCTCTTTAGGAGTACAGAACTTCAAATAAGCAACACCTTGAAAACCCATTGCTAGTATTAGCATCCTCTTTCTTTCATATTTAGATTGAAGTAAAAATTCAGGTGGGTCTTCATTCTTATTTCTCCAAGATCGAATCTGGTCACGTTGTGGTTGCATGTATAAAGACACCCATGTTTCATCTATTGCCAAAGTTCGATTAATTAAGTTATTTTGTCTCGATAAGAGTTGCATATTGTTTTCGCATGCTAACACTCTATATTCTCTTTATTATCCGTGAGAAAATTAGGTACTCATTTACTTAATAATTCTTTCATTTTTAAATCTTCTGTTAAATATCGAAATACTGTTGTTTTACTACAATTTACCCTCATGAAAAGTTCGAGGAAAGACCATGTTCTAGTTTGGGCCAACAATTCTTTAATTTTATCTATTACATTTTCTTTCTTCGAGACATCACTTGTATCACCTCCTCGACTATCTTCGACCACATTGTAGCCTCTCTTAAGCTTAGTAACTAAATTCTTGACTGTATTTAGTTTATAGGAACTATTTTCAGATGACTCAACTAATTATTTATGAATTATCCCAGAACTGTGTCCCAGGATTACGCAAAATTTGATGAAAATCCGCTGTTCTTTATCTGAGATTGAATCTTTTAATTTTTACAAGCTATCCATGATAATATTAAAAACACAATTATTTATAAACAAAGCTTGTCGTCTATATAACTTAATTTAAAAGTCTTGATATTACTAGTATATTATTAAAGGCGTAATTAAATAAAGTTCGAGTGTCTTTTTGCGCGGAACGCCCTAATTCACTGTTCCCCAAACTTTTTCATACAATAATCTATTTCTGATCTCTTTAGCTAATCAGAACTCACCGCCCACAGATATGTATATTTTTTAAAAGATTTTCAAGTTATTTTCAAGGATTTACTTTATAAAACTCAATTCGAAAAATACAATCGGCTTTGTTGAGTAAGAACTTTAAACATAGATAAAATTTATCAGAATGCAATTAAAGATTAATAAATTTAATGAGATGGATGCACTTGAGATTCTAAAATCAAATTGTCGATTTCTGGATCAATTTTAGTAATTTTCAATCTTAAGTCCCCACGATTAATGATATCTGATCTGTTTCTCTTCTTAGTCACAAGGTCTGTAACCACACTAAACCCTTTCTCAACTAAATATGAAGAAGGAAAAGGGATCAAATATTTTTTTACTTCAGACCACAATTTTGGATAAAGAATAGATATTTGTTTTTGTAACCAAAACTGTTGATATCCTATAGTAAATTTAGGTATTAATTCTTCATTATTAGTAAGGTCGATTAATGCTTCTTCAAATTCTGTTTCTGTTGAAGTAAGAGACAGGAATGGATTGATGATCCAATTCGGTATACTCAATTGTAGAATGTCTTCGAATCTACTTCAAATTCATTAATTAAAGATCCGAGAAGTGCAAAATAAACAAATATATCAAATTCGTTCAATATTTCTTTTTCGTGCAAATCTAAAAGTCTTGGGAAGTGATTAAATTGTCTAGTATCCACTTTTTGCTTAAATTCTCTGAGTTTAGATATAAATCCAGAAATTAATGATTTTTTTATCAAAGTTAACTCATTTTCTTGTAATTGTAAATTGACTTCATTGAATTTGTAATATAAATTAGAGAGATAAGCAACATCATTTCTTATTTTGATTAAATTGTCGTATAATTCAGTATCTTTGTCTTTTAAAAATAACAATACGGAATCATAGAGCTCATAAATTCGAGATAAACTGGTTCCTTTTGAAAGCCATCTAATTTGGGTATGTATAAGTAACTTTGAATATTGATTTTCTTGCTTTTCACATAGTTGTTCGAAAATTCTACTATTGAGGGAATTACTTTCCATTTTGTTTATAGCCTTGATAACAACTTTTAAGGAAGCATTTAATCTTGTTCTGAGTACTTTAGCAGCCAATTGTTCTCTGTGTAATATGCAATGAAATGCTATAATATTGGGAATTTATTACTTCAAATACGCAATAAATCCTTGGTGACAACATGTCATAGATTTTGCACCATCAGTTGCTACAGATATGTTACTAATCGGGATATCTTTGTCTATAAAGAAATTCTTGACTACATTAAATATGGATTCTCCTTTTGTGTCGGTAACCAACTCTTTAAAAAATAAAAGCTCTTCATTTAATTTCTCATTTTCTATGTATCTAGCGTATCTTAAAAGCAAAGATTGCTTATTTGGCAAAAAAGATTCATCAACTTGCAAAGAAAATTGTGTCATCTTTAATAAATTACACAATTTATCTTCTACTGTAGTTGCCATTTCATCAATACGACGTTAAACTGTATTATCATTTAATGAAATCTTATTAATAATGTCCTCTGAAGGCTGCTTTAATACTGTCTTTAAAACTTCTCTAATTGCTGGTACAATTAATTTTTCAGCAATTGTATGTGGTTTTCCTGATTTTTCTATCAATAGAGATATGTTGTACGAAGTTCTGAAGCCATCAGTATTCTGATTAGTGGCATTAATAAACAAGTCGTGTACTGTTGGTGTCTTTAAATATCGTTCTTTAAGCGATTGAAAATAAGATGAATTTTTTCCGAGTACCCCAGGGTGATGCTTTGTTATATGAGCTGTTAATGGTTTTGTCTTCATAGATTCGTTAGATAACACCTTATTGCATATAAGGCACATAGGAAGGCTTTTGTCATGAGGACATTATATATATCCAATTTTTAAATAATCAATATTGTAACTTCTTTCTTCTTTCTTAGGTTCTGATATGAAGTTTGACATAGCCAAAAAGAATAAAAGATTGACAAATTCTGTGCAAAATAAAATGAAAGTAAAAAATAAGTTTATTATTTAATATTATATAGTTCTACATCAAGACTAAGAATATATAAAAAGTAAATACCCTTTTTGTTTCAATTTTTAACACACAAAAATGGAAAATTCATCGATGTATTGAAACTCTGAGCATAATATCTTCTTTTTGGAAGATTATAAAATATTTACGATCTTTTATAATGAAAGATGTCCATTATTCTGAGGTTATTATTATTTTATAGTTTTGATTTATATAATATAATTTTTTTGTCAATTTAACACACCCCATTTAATTATTAATTTTCTTCATTTTCCCACGAATATTTCAAAAACAATTTTTCCCCATCTACGATTTTTTAAAACCCACCTGTGGGTTGTACAAACCAGTTTGGGAAACACTCCCTAATATATAGTTCTAAAAATATCCATGGTGCACTTATAATACACTTTACATAAAAAGTCGATATGAGTCATATGTTATTCTCAATTATCTTTTTCGAAAAATGATTAGGCATTAAAGATGAGACATAATAAATTAAAAACAAAGTTTGATAATAAAAATACATAATATTAATTTACAAAGATTCGATTAAAAAACTGTTACAATAAAGCCAACTCATTTGTCTGTTTGCCTTTTAGGCCAATTAAAAGCAGCAAAGGAAGACATCATTTTTATAAACATATCATTGCTAGTTAGTTGGTTAGTTATTTGTCTTTTGCTTTTTGTTTATTATTTTCTATAACCTGCTCATCGTTTCGTGATTGGGTAAAAAAATTTTCAAAAGTTACGCAGTAACAAAATATGGTAAAAATATTTATTACAAATCTAATCTGCAGATCCAATCTAAAAACCTCAAATCTAATGTAACATGCAATTTTGAAGGTAAGAAATACTTTAAAGACATATCTGTCTCTGTTTCATCGTCATAAAGCGAAGAACAAGCCTAACTTATTCTAAACACTCTCATCCTTTGTTTACGTTGAGAAAAGGTATATTTAGATAAGACAAATGAGATTGAATTATGACAATAATTTTTAGGTTTCATATTTTATTAACAGCTAATTATCTCTACCAAAGCCAAGCTACAATAAAAATTTGCTAGGCAACGCGATAAGGAAAAGGCGCGAATCTTCAAAATTATCATCGAAAATCAACCAACTCAAGCGACAAAAAGAATAGCAAGGGTGGCAAAAAATTTTCGTCATACAAAATAATAGAAGTTAGAAAATGGATATAAATAGGCCATGAAAATTTACTCATCACCATAATAAATGTATCAAGATATCTACAATCAACAACAAGCTAGAATCCAATCTCATCATCAAAGTCTGTCGATACAGTATCAAAATGCAATCTCTGTCCAAACTCAAGCGTATAATGAGCAATATGCATCTTCCATTGATCTATCAAGCTTGATGAACTCGACTGATATGAATTTTGACTTTCTTGATACTCAATATAATATTGATTTCAATTTCTTGCCTTTATCAGAAGATTATCTCATTATTGATGACAGTGTACCTTTTTGTGATGATGGTTTTTGTTATACTGACTCACCGCTTCAACTCACTAATACCAATGATCAACAATGCACTTATGGTCAAGAGATGACTAGCTCGGAATATAATACTTTGTTTGGTCAAGATTTTGTCACAGCTGACTTGCCTGAATTGACTCAAGACTTTCCTTATTTGCAAGATCAAAGTAATGAAATCGATTTCAATCAACCGTTGGATTATGTTAATTACATTTCGTATGCTGATTCATTCCCAAATCAACAGCCCTCTTCTATGTTATTGTGTAAAGGCATTGATCTAGATTTGCAACTAAAGATGATTCGAAAATAATTTCAGAAAGATATTTTTTAATAGTTAAAAGCTTAAATCTATTTTCTTTCCTCCTAATTCCATCCATAATGTTATATTTAATTTCTTGAATAATGGCTTCAATATTAATTCAATCTTTTCAATAAATATCAGCCACTTTATAGGCTCTAAGGTAGCTTGTTCAATCTCTTGTAAAACTGTATCGATGACTGATGACAATCTACAATTTTATAAAATGGAAAGGTGTCACCTATGAGACAATGTATTTACATCTATTCCATCTAATTTATTGTCATTTAAAGCTTTGAGTATATGATAATAATAACCTAATCTTTTTCCACATTCAAAGCCAGCTTCCATTCCATGTAATTTGGATTGTTTTTGAGCAATTGAAAGGCCATATATTTGCCCTTCTTTATAGCCTCTATTATAAAACCTATAAAATCATTATTTCTTGTGAGAATTTACTCTTCTTCTAATAAAACACTAGACTCTAACTCATCTTCCATTGGTTTCAAGATTAGAGGAAATTTTGTTTTTTCGTAGCTAAAATGGTAGGCGCAATGAATGAAGAAGAAATGATGGGAGAGATGAGAAAGATGGTAGCATTTATTAAACAAGAAGCACTCGAAAAAGCTAGAGAGATAAAGACTTCTGTATACCCTCTCATTGTTATTTTTCATTAGGGTGACGAGGAATTTAATGTTCATAAAGTACACCTCATTTTTTTATTGAACTTCTAGGCCAGATGCATCAGACAAGAAACGATGGCTATCGAAGCAATTTATGAACGTAAACGTAAGCAATTGAATACAAAGAAGAAAATGTATTCACCTATCATTCTCAACTTTATAGTGAAGAGTCTACTTATATTAATAAGTCTCGCTTACAAGTTTTGGTTGCTAGACAAGAAAAGTTAGATATTTTGTTTGAAGAAGCTTCTAAACAATTAGCCAAGAAAATAGAAAATAAAGGTAGTTATAAGAAATTATTATCAGGTCTCATCTTACAAGTCTCTCGCCCCTCATAAATGGTGGATTTATAGGCTTATTTCCAATTGATGGATCCAGAGGTCGTTATTCATTGCCTTATGAAAGATCAAAAGATCGTAGAAGAAGCTATGCAAGATGCAGACAAAGCATTTCAAAAGAAATGCTCCTTTTCTGTCACTGGCAAATTAGGAGACCCAATCACAGATTGGTAACATTCTATCTCTAATCTATTGATATAGTATTGGTGGTGTTATTGTGACTTGTTATAACGGACGTATTAGATGTGTTAATACGTTGGATGAGAGATTGGCATTGATGAAGGAGTATATGCTTCCGGATGTCAGATTCAAATGCTTTGGACCGTCTTTGGAGAGAAGACATTTTAATTAGTTTCAATTTTTTAACAATTCCTTTTTACGTTTCCATTTTGCTTGATGAATTTCGTAATCTTTTTTCGAGACCATCCCTTGCTTACTTATCATAAAGCTGTAATTTTGTCGTAGTGAGTTTACTGATGAGTAGGCTTTACGAAAACCCTGCATTTACCTTTTGTAAGCTTTAACTGAAACAGACACGTCATAACGAAAACTTCAATTTTTTACAGCCAAAGCTAAGATGGACAAAATCAAACAAGTAACTTCCTAAACTCTTAAGGTTGTAGAAAATGCAAGAGTTAGCGGAAGAAGAATCTGGGTATAGAGAGGAGACGCAGGAATTGGACAAAAAAAACCAGGAATTAACGAGCCAAACCATGGAATTAGAGCAGAAAATTAAAGGCTTTCAATCTCGATCCCAATTATTGCAAAGCAATATCGATAGGATTAATAAAGAGATTTCTAAGATTAGAGAAGTTGCTAACGACTCTAAAGCTCAGGAAATTTCAAATAAAACGCAGAATTTGAGCGAGAATATTAATCAAAATGAAGACCAAGCTGAGTTGGTTAAAGCCGAATTGGCTGAGAAGAAAACTTTGTATAACCAATAAACTTGATTTGTGTTTGTTTTTATAGGTGCCGTGATTTGGAATTGGAGGTCGAGGCTATTATTAAAACTAATGTTAATTCTAGTAATACTCTCTCTGCTCTTCAAAAGAAATGTGATGATATTCAAGCCGAAATTGATAAGGTTAAGGAAGATAAAGATGAACTCTTTAGTGGTTTAGATGACATTTGATTATTAAATCCTCATTCTATTTTTATCTTGTAGAACTTTGGTTTTGCTTGTTTCTTAAAAAAACTTTGTAAAAGAGTGTCTTTAAAATAGTCTCTAAACTTGCATTCATAGTATTTTACAGCGTATTGGTATGATAATCTTCTTGCACTAAATAATGTTGGAAAACGTACAGGAAAAAGGATAAATAATATAGTGGATTTATACAAAATCAAATAGAAAGTTTACATTTAAGTTCGGCCATCAATTTATAAATCTGAAAAACCACTGCTCCATGTCTACCTTTATAATGTCGGCCTGTCATGGGGAAACTTTTACTCTTGAAAGCACGAACAGATGACGGTTTCTTCTTATAAAATAGGTGCTTACGTTCTTTACTGGTTCTTTTGATACAACGCTCACCAAATGCAGAAAGGTCAGTCAAGACGGGGGATTGTAATGGTGAGGGAATTTCATTCGTTGTACTGGTATGGATGGAATGAGTTTTTACTTGGTGGAATTTTTGACTTATTTGTTTCTTAATTGTTATCTTTCGTTCAATAGGCTCGATTTTTTCTACGTGTGTCATTTTTCAAGAATTTTTTGGTAAATTGGAGTAAGGTTTTATTTGGCTCTTTATTTTCGTTCAGAGTAGTCCCCATTTTATTTATTAAATAAGTGGTTGATTAAGAGTGAGAATAATTTAGATTCATTAAAAATTTGGTTGATTTAAGCAAAAAGGGACTACTCTGAAGGAAAATAAAGAGCCATTTATAGCTGAACAATTTGTTTCAGAAATTTTCTTACACAAAAATCTCAACCTTTTGGTTGAGATTTACAGGAAGCTTAATTGATTCTTTTTACTGCCTTGTCATTAGCTGCGTTTCATTTTTGTTCATTTGCCAAGCTAATAAATGTCATTCTTGTCCTTTATCAAAGGGGTACTCAATGAAACTTTATTTCAAACAAATAGAAACCCTTATTTCCACAAAGCTAAACTAGAAGTCATAAAGAATGTTTCTTTTCTAGAAAACAACAATGAAGATGAATCGTAATGATTTTCTTGGCTTCATTTGAACAAAATTCTTCATTTTACGTCTAATTTGATTATTTATTGAGGTGTCATCAATGTTTATACACTGTTTATTCATCGGACCATTTTCTGGAAGTTTACGAATCAACAGGTAGGATCTAAGTAAGACTCGAAGATCAAAAAGTTTCTTCATATATTTATAGGGGAATATCATGTGATCAGACATCGTTTTGATTCATCTTATTTCATACATCCTAGAAACATTCAATCGCCTTAAAGCAGCCACATAACATGATATAATCTTACAATTATCTTCTTTTAGGCAAGTCTTTCTCAAATGGAAGAAAATTTTTGAAGAAAACATAATATTTTGGTTGAAATAAAAAATATAAGTATTATTTATCAACCAAAGCAGGTTTTTGTGTAATTATTAGAAATTTTCAACCAAAATAAGAAAGTTCTTTCGAGAATTATACTGAATACTTCAACCAAAATGATTGGTTTCTTTCAAAAACTTTGGTCCATATAATAATCAGTGTAGAGACTTGATACATTTGATCTCAAGCCACATTATAGGATCTAGAAGTTTTGATCAAGCATCAAAAAAATACAAGCTAAGTTATTGAAAATGAAATAAGCAAAAAAATTATTGTTTATTTAATGATATCGAGCATATTGAAAACATAATACCACGTCAAGTACTAAACTAACATTACCCATCAAACTAAAACAAAATTAAGATTGAGGAAAAATGATACAATTTAGGTAGATTTCCATATATCGCACTATAATCGTTTATTATCTCTGCTTCTACAATTAATTGCAATATAGATAGAATACAGCCTAAGAAATCCAATATTGTGTTTTGAAATGACCACGCTTTGACAGATCGAATTTGATAATTTAAATAAATCTATAACAATAATGCATGGAATTGATATACTTGTGGTATTAATTTGATGATCGTGATTCCTAACTTACAATAAGAGACTAGGTATAACAAACGGATCCAGGTGAAGAAATCAGTCAAATTCAACATGATGAAAACAATATAAACAGATATAACCAAACTAAATGATAATAATATCATCTTGCAAGTTATGGACCATCTCTTTAGTGCTCTTTTCTACACCCAACTTTAATTAAAGATAGGAGATACATCATAATATAGGACTTGTGCTAAAGTTATGATGCTTATTATCAATGCATGGAGACAGAAGAATAAATCATTTATGTTGATTAATATCTTGTCATTAGTATTGTATTTTCGATATTCTTCCTGAAAGTAATTAGAAAAGTAGAAACAGAAATTATATATCTATAAATGAGATGAAAACATTGATTACAGTATAACAGGAAAAGCCATATATGTTGTAAATTATAAAATCTATAGAGAGGCCTTTGCTACTTTTTCTTTGGTAATTCAACTTCAGTTGTGGATAAAAACTAATGGACCAACAAAAGAAATAACTCTACAAAAATTAAAACTCTCTAAAGTACCCAGCCTAGAATTAATGATAATATTTTAAACATTTCAAAAAATTAGTTCATTACGTTTAAGTGGCCATTTATTTGAGTTTTCTGATGCAATAGTTCTGGTTTATTGCTCATTTCATTTAGACTTTTTTGGCTTATCAAAAGTTTACAAAAAGTAATAAATCCAACACCCTAATTTAGCTTATACACTGCCCGTCAAAAGTGATTCAGTGTTTGGGAAATTCGAACTTAAATGGTAATTCATGAATAAGACTTCAAGCAAGCTAATATTCATATAATAAATAGATACTGCCTTTGTCTATAACATTAAAAATATTATAGATATGTTTTAAATATTGATAGAGTTATGATTGCTCAAAGTTGAAAGTAGGTGATTCTGTGTTTTGTCGGATTTTTGAAAGATACAAAATTTTCATTCTAAAACATTTTAAAATACCGCAAAAGTGTTTATTTTTATTTCAAATCCTTAGCAGAAGGTATTAAGGCTTATTTGCTATGACAAGAAGAACATTGAAGAAAATTGAAATAAGAATTAAGGAACTTGCTTTAAATAGAAAATCTTCAAGAAAAATAGATGAAATTGTTGGAGTTTCACAAGCAACAGTGTCCAGAATAATAAATAGAGTTGAAAAAATACTCCAGAGCCTATAATAGGTTGTCCTCAGGTCTTAGATAAGTATGATGAAAAACATATTGGAAGATTAGCAACAAATGGTAAATGCTCCACCTCTACAGAAATACAGCGAGAACTCAAAAACTATGCAGGAATATCCTCCTCTTCGAGTACTATACTGCGAATATTAAAACGTAGCAACATCGTATCTAGATACAAAAAGAAATGCCCACAATTAAAAAAATCTTATCGTCGAGCAAAATCAGAATTTGAAAAGACACACAGAAATTGGTAAAACAAGGACTTGGATATAGTTATATGGTCAGATGAGACTAAAGTAAATCTAGAGGGATCTGATGGACGTGATAGAACTTTCAGA
>NIPM01001942.1:0-13213 GCA_002738285.1 Holacanthella duospinosa
TCAGCGTGACCAGTCTCGATTTTGGAGAACTAAGGACAAAAGCCCACCACAAATTGTAGCACAATCAAACTATTAGAGAAAAAGAATGCTTATATTAGCAATGGATCATAATGGTGTTGCATATTGGAAGCTTTGTGCACCTAAAGAGACGGTAACTTCAGGAGTCTATATAGGCTTTATTAATGAAGTTTTACTAAAATGGCTACCTGATAAGAAATTCAAGTATCCTATGGTTTTACAGGATAATGCAAGACCTCATAAATCAAAGCTTGTAATGGATTTTTTTGATGATAACAAAATCCGCACTTGGTATCATCCTCCATATAGTCCAGATATAAGTCCACCTGATTTTAATTGTTTTGGTAAATTAAAGAGGAAGTTAAGAGAAAATGATTATGACAATTGGGAAGAGTTGGAATTACAACTAGAGAGTATTATCCAGGAACTTAATATAAAGGGTCATATGAATGGTATTCAGCAGCTAGCTGAAAGATAGAGAGATGTAATAAAAGTAGAAGGTTCATATATATAAACTACAAAGTTTCATCTTTTTTATATCTCATAATAAATTTTTTCCTTTACCTCTTTGCGTGAAACGGCGTAATATTAGGATGTCATGAAAATGTGGCAGTAAAAACTTTATGTTATATCTTGAAAAATATTTTATAGAAATTGACAAAATTTTAGTATAATTAAGTGTAGTTTCCCTCCTTGACAATGACACTTTTCCAGCGCTCAGGCAGTCTTTGAACACTACGAAACATCCCTCGATTCATTCCTTTTAAAATCACCATTTCTAGCCAAGTTTCGAACATCGACCAAGTTTAAAACTGCACACCACGAATCTCACGTTTAAAAGGTCCAAAAAAATCATAATCACATGGCGAAATACCGCGAGAATATGGTGGTTGGTACCATTGCTCCATTTTCTTATCTACTAAAAAGTCCTGTACGAATTTAGCCTTGTGTGGTCTCGCATCATCCATCAAAATTATAGGCTTAGAAAGCCTTTTAATGCTTAACCATATAGGAATTTTTTCACTTAAATTCGATTTTAAGCGCTCAGCATTCATATTTCTTTTTCGCTATACAGATGATAAAAAGCGATACCATTGTATTCCATTGCTAAAAGTAACATCCTTTTATCTCCATAACGTTTTTTCATTGCCACTTGTGGTCCCTTTTCACCAGGATCTAGCCAGGACATCAGTTGATCCTTCTGTGGAGCCATGTACAAATCAACACATGTTTCATCAAAACTTTGAGTTCCTTTCAGCTTTTCTTTAGTCTTAATATAATTGGAGAGGTTAAATATACAAGCCTGAACCCTGTGATCCTTCTGATCTGCGTTCAATTCCATTTGTATATAGCGACCATGTCGCTTACTCAACTTTAGATCATCAGTTAAAATTCGATGCACTAATGATTCGGTTATATCCAAACGCTCAGTAATTAGCCTCACACTTATAGCTTTGTTTTCCCAATAAAAGACCTTTAACAGCTTCAATACGTTCTAGTTTTTCATCACTTTTTTCAAATGGCCTTCCGCGAGCTTCTTCTATCGATATCTCTCCTTTCTTAAACCTTTATTGCTATCTCTCAACTCTTCTCAGAGACATTGCACTATTACCTAAGTATTCTTTAATTCTCGTTGGATTTGAGAAGGAGATTTACCATGTAGAGTTAAATATTTAATAATTATACGTTGATCTTGAGCACTAAATGATTCAATCGATTTTTCTTAAAAATTCACTTTGAAAAAAATCAAACTATGTGTATTATTTATATATAAATTGTAACCCAATTATATATAATCAATTTTGGTTTCAATTCATTACATTTTAAACGAGGTGTGGAGAAAAATTTCACCGCCACATTTTCTTGGACACCCTAATATATTAAACTTTTACGCTATGATAAGAAAACCCAGAAAAACAGTCACTGAAGATATTTTTGAAATTGTTAAAAATATGCTAGAGGATGATAGAGCAAAGTTAAAGGACATTGCTGATACAGTAAAGCTTTCTGCAAAAAATGTGTATAATATATCCAAAAAATTCGAATCTAGGAAAAAAATTTCAAACCTTTAGTGAAAAACATGCATTGCGTGCTATTGAAAGAAATAATACACCTTGTATTGAAGACCAAATAATTCTAAACTTTGTTTCTTGAAAAAAAGGTTGTACACAAAAGGAAATCAAGGAAGAAGTAATGCAAAAAACAAGAATCAAACTATCTCAGTCAAAATTTAGCAGAAAGCTTAAAAAATGGATCTAAATCGCAAGAGACTTACTTTGGTTCCAACTGATGAAAATTCGGAAAAATATAAAGATTCTTGATCTATTTTGTACCTGAGATTACAAAATATGCACTTACTGATATGGTTTTTTAGATGAGACAGGATTAAACCTTCATAAATTAAGATTTTAGGTTATTCAAGCATAAACAATAAAGCATTCAATATTGTTCCGTCAAACCGAGGAAAGATCAAACTATTATGTGTGTCATTGGTTTTAATGGAAAAGTTGCCCATGTTGTGTTTGAGAACACGGCTATCAAGATCAACATTGATAATCACCGATATTATCAATGATAACCACGCGAAAGTATATAATACTTTTGTTTTTTTATAAAAAAAGCTACTTTTTAAAAAAATTCAAATGCCAGTTGTTACGAGGAAACAGCTAGAAGGCAACAATATGACTTCACCTTTTGATAATAACCTAATTGGCACAGAATCAAATGAGCAAATAGAAGAGCTCCTTTGGAGATATGAAACCGCTATAATGGATGAACTAGATAACCTAGTATTGACGAAAGGTCTGAAAATTTAAGAAGGTTCTTTAGAAGGTTAAATAGAAATCCGAAATGGGTTCAATCGTCAAATAAAGAAAAGGTTGAATTTTTAATTGATTCCTTAATAGGAAAAAATCAAGGTGATCTCAGAAATTTGATAAGCAAATTTGAAGCATTAGAATCGGAAGTAGATGAAAATGAAGAATGGAATACCACTCTATGTAAAATAATAGAAGTTATAATTTGGTCACGGAAAAAGACGAATGATCAGTTACCTCGAAAATGGAAACAGAAAAATCGGGTTACCTGGAGTAACATTATAATTTGATCTGTATGTATTTGCGATGTTGAATGGGGAACACTAATTTCTGCTATAAGACAAAAACCTCCTAATACTTTTATGGCTTCTGAATTTCGTGATTTTGAGTATGGAAAGAAAATTAAAGACGTGAAACTAATCCTAATAAAAATTTGTGAAACCTTGGATAACATGAATTTTGGAAACGGAAAGGATATCAAGAAACAACGAATCAGTAAGCAGGAATCTTCAAACGATTCTAGACTTGCAATTTTTGTGGAAAATTAGGCCATAGGGAAGATGATTGCTACTCAAAGCAAAACAAAGATAAGTAAAAATTTAATTCCGTTAACCAAATAAAGGAAAGATCTGATTATTTTAACATCTTTAACAAACTTATTCTTTTGAACGGGATTAAAACAAATGCGTACTATGATACTGGAGCAGCTGTTAATATTACAAGTATAGATGTTTTTAATAACATAAAGAATGAAGGTACAAACTTCAAAATCAAAAACCACAACAAAAGGCTCTTTGGTGCAAATAATACACAATTAAAAGCAAACTTTTATGTTTATCTGAATGTAGATTATGAAGATCTGAATATTGGAAAACAAAGATTCTAAATACTAGAAGGAAGAGCAAATATATCAACACTTATTGGTATTCCTATGATAAAGAAAATGGAAGAATTAAAGTCAAATTATAAAAAAATAATGCTCAAATTAAATATTTGAGACTATCAAATGTCAATCTAAATGACAAAAACAAAGATTATGCGACAAATATAGAACAAGTAATAAGTGAAATTAAAAACAAGTTAACAAATATAGAGATGGAAACAGATATTATCTCACTAGCTAATATAGATACAGAAGATAAAGTATCTACTATTTATAGACCAATGATTCCTTCTCAGATCGTCAGAGTAAACAAGGATTTGCAAACGTTATTGAAAAATAATTATATATCAGAATTGAAAACTCCAAGCAAATGGGTGACGCCATTGAGACTTGTTAAAAAGCCTAATGGGTACGATATAGTATGCTTGGTTTAAGGGGATTGAATGAATTGGTCAACAAGACAATTAACCAATCCCAATATCCTAACTCTTACCGATCCTTTAAGAAATAAAAAGATTTTCACAAAATTAGACATTATGGGTGGTTTCTTTAATATACCTCTAGACGAGATAGATAGATACAAAACGGCATTCAAAGTTTGTTGAAAATGTATCAATTCAATGTTCTTCCAATAGGGTTTAAAAATGCTCCTAATTATTTTCACAAATACTTAGATATGATTATTGTTGATCAGATAAATATCTGCTGCATCATCTACATTGATGATATTTTAGTGTTTTCCGATTATTCTGAACAACCTAAGATTGATGTATTTAATGCGATGGCGATATTGAAGAAACATGGATTTATTATATATGAATCAAAAGCTAAATAATTCCAACAGGAGGTTGATTTTCTTGGATATAGAATCTCGCACAACAAAATAAAGTTTTTGGTTGATCGTGTCCAAGGAATAAGAGATTACCTAGTACCAAGAAACCTGAAATAAATAAGAAGATTTATTGGTGTATTGAATTATGATCTAAGATTCTTGAAAAATATTTTTGATATATTGAAACCTCTTTATTTTTTGACCCAAAAAGGACAAAAGTTTGTTTGGAATTCTGATTAAGGACAGGAATTCAATAATACAAAATCTTTATTAATCAATGCGACAGAATTGGTAATCCCCCACCCGCAGAAAAGATTCACCCTAGAATCTGACGCTTCCAAAATAGGCATTGGTGCCGTATTGAAACAAGGAGATGATATTGCAGCATATGCATCGTCATCTTTAACTCAAACTCAGTAGAGATACACTATTACAGAGCGTGAATTATACTCCGCTATGTGGGCTATGGATAAATTCAAATTTTATTTGAAAGAATCTCAGTTTGATATTGTGACAGATCATAAGGCGATTAAATATTACAATAGGAAAGAGAATTTCGGAAATATTAGAATATATAGATGGCACAAGCAGTTAGAGGAATTCTCTTTCTTACCAATCTATAGAAACGGGGAGGACATGATATTATCTGATGCACTGTCACGATCTCAAAATTATGTCTCAAACCAAGAAGTGATTTACAAAATACATGAAAAAATGGAAGTTTTGACGAAATAATGAAGATTCATGAACATTTAAATCATATAAAATCAATCCTCGAAGATGTCTAGAAGAAAATATCAAAATTACACAAAAAGAATTGAATTTTATTTTAGAAAATTGTATGACGTGTTTAGAGAGAGATAATAAATATTTCAACTCAAGTAATTATATTGATGCTTTTGAACCAGGTGAAAAAGTGGGAATTGATCTATTAGATATAAAAATTTGGAATTCATAAAGGAGGTATATGATCAATTCAATTTTAAGCAAATCTTTGGTGACAATGGAAAAGAATTTAACAATAGGAACATCCAATCATGGGAAATCCAACACCAAGTTGATCACCATTTTGTATCACCCTACCATCACAAAGGCGTTGGCAGAGTAGAAAGAGTTAATCAAACCTTAAGAAGAGATTTAAATCTAAAAATTTACCTCAGTTCTATACATGTCAAAAGGTATTAATCAAAAATGAAGTGAGAAGATCTAAAGATCAATAAATTTTCGATAAACAAGGTATAATTGATTGAATTTTAGGAAATGATACTTATAAAATTAAATTTAAGGATGGAAAACAAATATCTAGACATTTTTCCTAACTTAAGGCTTTGCAGGGGGATGTTGTGTTTGGGAACACGGCTATCAAGATCAACATTGATAATCTCTGTGATTATCAATGATAACCACGCGAAAGTATTTAATAATTTTGTTTTTTTTATAAAAAAATTCCAAATGCCAATTGGTACGAGGAAACAGCTGTCCATAATCTTATTAATAGTTCGTATAATAGCACGTTATTTGGTGAATTTATCGATTTATACTTAGTCCCCTATTTTAGCCTATATGGCACTTTATTTTTGTTCAGAGTAGTCCCCATTTTACTTATTAATAATTGGTTGAACAAGAGTGAGAATAATCTAGATTTATTAAAAATTTGGTTGAGTTAAGAAAAGAATCAAAAAGGGAATACTCTGAATAAAGTGCCATATTCTCAAAAAAAATTTATTTTGGATAATGCACGCTTTCATAAAACGGCAAAGATTTTGGGTAAGTTAATTCATCATAAGATACACTACCATTCCTTGCCAGCGTATACTCAACAAATAAATCCTATCGAGGAATTTTTCTCGATGTTTAAATCAAGATATCATGCTACTCGGTGTAATTTTGATTCTATGAATGATACGATTGGAAGTGTATTAAATAATGATTTTTCGACACAATGTGCAAAATTTTATCGTCATATGGCAAGTTGGTTCGAAAAGGCCAGACAAAGAGAAGATTTTATTTAATAAATGTTTCTTTTTATTTTTCATCCATCGCAGATATTTTTATTCTACTTAATTTTGAAAAATTATTGTCAAATTTGGGATTTTTTAAAATCAAGTCTATAATATCTTTTCAAGATATAGTATGTCCGGGAAATAGGGAGATTAAATAAAATTTGCATTTTTAGTTAAATAACCAAACTAAAATAAACAAGGTTTAATAAAAAGTGAAATAGCAATTTAGACTTCTAGGAAATAGCATCCGTTGAACCTGTTATATCATTATATCCAATTTTTATAAGGTTTTTGTAGGCATGGTTCATGCAGCTTATTCCTATTTCTG
Organism: Holacanthella duospinosa; assembly: GCA_002738285.1. Lineage (NCBI taxonomy): Eukaryota > Metazoa > Arthropoda > Collembola > Poduromorpha > Neanuridae > Holacanthella > Holacanthella duospinosa. Next base: position 6,881 of record NIPM01001942.1, read on the forward strand.
GGGCTGTTTCGGATGATATTTTGGACCAACTTTGCTTGAACCCTTTTAAACTTTTTGGCGTATTTCGAAGTGCCGAATATTTTCTTTTATAATTTGACCACAGCATTTCAATTCCTCTGGCCTGTAGTACATTAGGTGGGTTTTTATCTTTAGCCACAAATTCTATATTTTTTGAGGCCAAGTAGTCGGTCACAATTGTGGCGTAATGAATCGAAGCAAGATCAGGCCAAAACAAAAAATCTTTGAATTCGTGATATTTAAGGATAAATGGTACTAATCTATTAATGATGCATTATCGAATGTAGGTTTCTGAATCCAGAGTACCTTCTTTAATATATGAATCCGAAACATTTCCAAATTCGTTAATAGCTTGCAAAATCAAATATTTCTTGGGAAATTTGGACAGAGTCTTGTTTTTTATATGATAATATACATCTTTTGGGTCTTTAGAATGATAAAGAGTGCATCCTGGAACTTGAGTAGGATCAAAAGTCACATAAGTTTAGTCATCTAAAATAAGGGTTTTACGTAACTGATTTTGATAAACATGTCGACATCCAGCTTTCGCTCTACTTTCCTGGTTTTTTATACTTTGGAGATTTCTTTCTTGTCATGGCTTTTATCCTCAATCTTTTTACCTTGATATCAGATACAGTAGACTTTGACATATTAAGTTTATTGACCACATTCCTTACAGAAGTTCTTGGGTCCTTCTTGAAAATTTTCTCTATAGATTTTTCATTAAAAAATGATTTTTTGGAGACTGGCCGCCCTGGAATATTTTTGTAACTCACTTGGTTATAATCCTCATATCTCTTTATTGTTTTATATATCGTTTGTTTTGTTGCACATTCTCGCACAAAGTGCTCGACAGTCATTTTCTTACTATCTTTAGCAACGTTTTTATAAAAGTGAATAACACCGTTGCAAAGCCTTCATTTTTTATACGATTCATTTGGATTCAAAGATTTAGTTAGAATTCTGATTATATAATTATTTTTTATTTAGGTAAATTTATATAAATATTTAGAAAATTGACCACTTATAATAAAAATGTGGCAAAATCAATTATGAAACTTATTCTCCCATTTTCCGGACATCCTATAAATAATTTTGCATAAATAAAAAAATAATGTAGGGTGGGGCCCGTAGGCATTTTTGAAGATTTTTCGGGCATCTGGCTCAAGGTTGCGAGCTTCAGGCCGGGCTATTTTCGGGCCTTATAGTGCTTTTTAAAATAATATGGTTGGAATGTTAATTTTAATTCAAATAAAAAACTTCAATTCTTAAGATTAAATAAAAAGAATTCTAAACAAAAAATACTTATTATATTTTAATTAAATGCTTCTAAATTTTCTATCTCGTTCATCTCTTTTTCATCTATTTCTTCATTTACAACTTTGTGTGTATAGCGAATGTAGAGAACGTCTTCAACAATATCATCACTAATACTAGCTCTTAATGAACTATGAATCAACTTATGCAGACTATAACATCTTTCAACTACTGCTTCGTTTATTGCAATACATTGTTGTGGTTACAGCCCGTTTGTGACTCAAATAGTCGGTCTTTTTGGCTGATAAGTGCCTTCTTTACTCTGGTTCGCCGACCTTTATGTTTGGTTATAAGAACCGAGCTGACGGCAGGCATTGTATTTCTACAAAGTTCGTCCAGTCGGTAGAAACTATTGAGGCACCAGGCTGTTTATAGTCAGCCACTGGAACTTATTCTATACTTCGTTTCCACAAGGTAGAAGGCACAGGTTTGCAACTCATATACAGTTCTGTCTCCAGATAAGCATACCAGGCTTATCGGTATTTGATCCTAATCATTTGTCATTACAGTCTTGTAAACAATGGTTTTCAATAAACACCTTGTTTACCTTTTTCACATTTGAAGTATAATTTAAGAATAAGCTCCTTTATTTGAAACAATAATCCGTTTTATATAAGCAAATTGATCTGGGACTTACCTTATAAGGCAAATCACAACATACATTTTAATTTATCTGTGTGAAATCAATTCAATTTTATTGATGCAATAGCTTTTGTATTAAATTATATATCAGATGTATATTTTCTAAAATCTGGTATGCTTAGAGCATTCATACATTTATATAATATTTCAAGTGTCTTATCATCAATTTCCTCGATTTTATTAAGGTATAAATCCAAACAGACAATAAGATTTTTAATCCACTTTTTTGTATTTTCTGCAATATCCACGATCTTTTCTAAACCTTTTTGGGATGTTATAGTAATTGCTTTACAGTATTCATTATAGAAAATAGGCCATCCAATACCATCAATTTGAGCCTTGTTAAGAATATCGATAAATGGTGTAAGTACACTGATTAAATTATCTATTTGCATTAATTTATTTTCGTCGATATTCTCATTCTTTAACTACTCTGATAGTTCTTTAAAGCGATCAAATATACTATTATATCTTGTTAAACAGTACCTTGTTATGATCTTTTTTCAATATAATCATCTAGAATGCTGGGACTTTCATTAAAGAAATTTTACAGAACTTGAATCTTTGATAACTAAATTAACTATATGTGCTGCACATCTTAATGGCATAACAGTTGATCTTTTTGATAATACTAAATCCATAGCAGCGATCATATATCTAGCATTATCGGTAATACCATCAACTACAACAATCTCAAATTTATCTAAATATTGTAAAACTTCTAAAATCTTTTCTGATATATTATTGGCAGAGTTTGATTCCAAAATAAAGCTTCGCAAAAACAGGTTTAGATGGATTGTTCAAGAAAAATAGTATTATATTCAAGTGTTTATGTTGAGTTACTGGATTTTTCCAACCATCTAATGAAATACTAGCTCACTCTCCATTATTTTCTTTTATTACTTTATTTCTCATTTCAACTGCAGCTCTTTTTATTTCTTTTCTTACATTTTGTCTACTAATATATGGAAGTCTAAATCCTTTAGTTACAACTTCATCTTCAAAAAATTGCAATGGTAAAATATGCTTACTGCAAGCTAAAGTCAATATACAAGTCCTTATAGCAGGTTCTACTCTTCTTTATTCCAATAATCAGCTAAAGTAATTGAATTCTGTGTACTATTTTTTAACCTTCTGGATTCTTCTTTTGCTAATGCTACATTTGCATGCTTATTATTTAAATTCTTCTTAAACTTTTAGTCCCAATTTTTACTGTATCATATTCAAACTCAGCATTACACATCTTACATTTTGCAATTTTTTTCATTTTATCAATATAATAAAAATGCGAATAATTTGATTGACTAGTTATTGTAGAAATAATATCCGATTCCTCTATAATAGTTTCCATTTATCTCTAAAAAATTTTTTTTAGAATTCTAAAATTAGAAATTAAATAATTAACGGATGACTTAGTTAAATTGAGTTAGCAGCTAAAGAAATTATACAAATAATGAAAAGTACATTAAAAATTAATGGTTTTTATCTGAATTAATATTGTTAATGTTATTGGTACTTTATTTTGATAAGGAACTTAAAAATACTTGATAAAGCCACTTTAAACGAAAATAAATCAACATGTTTATATTTATTAATAAAAATTAATTTGTAATGGTTAAAGCATTTTTTATAAATTAATAGTAATTTTAACTGACTGTATTTGAAATATGGGACAAAATTTTAGAAACATAATTCAATTCTAATTGGACGAGAAATTTTAGTTTCTTGAATGAATAAAATAGTAAGAATGAAAATAAATTTATGTATTTATCAACTTTACTATCCATAAAATATGTGTTAGTTATAATTCTTGCTATTTTAGTTGCTTCCTCAACCTATTTTCACTGTGATGAATTAATATTCTAGAATTATAACCAAGGCTTCAAAAATATTGTGCCATTGAAAGAATTATAACCGAGGCTTCAAAAATTTTGTCCCATATATGGCACTTTATTTTCGTTCAGAGTAGTCCCTTTTTGATTCTCTTCTTAATTCAACCAAATTTTTAATTATTCTCACTCTTGTTCAACCAATTATTTAATAAATGGACTACTCTGAACAAAAATAAACTCCCATATTTGGCGAAATTTAGTAAAAAAATATAGAAGGCCCGCGGGCTTTAAATTCAAAAGTTCGGGCTACGGGCCCCACCCCAGAAAATAATTTCGCGTTATAAAGAATAAATTTTGCATGGACAGGACTTTTTTGCATAGACAAGAATATAGCTGTGAATAACCCTGTAGAGTATTTGAAAGCTGGGAAATAGACATATAACTATTAATAATGGTATAAAATTCATGTCTAAAGATGCTGTAATTATTAAGATAAGCTTATAACAAGTTTAAAATGATTTTAAAGTTTAGTTTATCCCTAATCAGAAATTCATCATTTGTGAAAAGTTTGGAAATTATGGCAAAGTTTAAAGGAGAGAATACTAAAGGTATCCTATTTATATAATCTGTAGTAACTGCAACAAAAGAAAAGAAAGCAGCGGTCAATGCTCAAAAAGAGAAAGAGAAATCAGCAGAAAAAGCGATACAAGAAGATTTAGAATGGAGTAAAGGTACTAAGAAGCCCGGAAAACAAGAAGGAAAGGCTCAAAAAGAAGTATATAGAAACATGTTTAATATTTATAAAGGCAGAGAAGAAAGTTAAGAAATTGGAATTGGAATTATTAAAAAAAGAAGAAGAGAAAGAGATGGCTAAAATTAAACCACTAAACAAGCTAAAAATAAAGAATGAATTATTTTCTACAAAACCTCTAATTCAAGAAGAAAAGATATCCGAATTTAGTGCAAGTAACATTGATGATGCTCTAGATTTACTAAGCATTACAACTGAAGCCACCAATTCCAATAACATTAAAATCGATAGACACCCGGAACGAAGACATAAGGCAGCCTTATTAGCTTATGAAGAACGAGAAATACCACGATTAAGAGAAGAGAATAAAGGATTAAAATCAAGTCAAATTAAACAAATTATGTTTAAAAATTGGCAAAAAGCTCCTGAAAACCCTTTCAATCAAGCTCATCTCAGTTTTGATGCTTCGAAAAAGGATGAATTAGAGTTGAAATTGAGTAAGAAAGAGGGAATTGAAAATAGATTAAAATCTTAATTTAATTGTCGATTTGATAACGCATTTTTGTTGAGAGAGTTTGTAAAACTATTTCTATTGTTTTTTGTACCACTGAATATTTTTTTAAAAAATAAATAACGACCATATGATATCAAATATTTTCATTTATTATCATAACAAAAAATCCAAATGTCTATAGACTTTGGTACACAAAGTTCGAGTTTACATATCAAATAGTTGATATCGATATGAGTACTAAAATAAATGATGTATAATTGATAATCACTAATTATGATCACAAATTAAATTTTTCAAAATCTGAAACAATGGAAAATGATTAGTAAGCAAAAAAGTTAAATGTATAAATAAAAACAATAAAATAGAATGAGAGCTAAAAGTGCACACCTCTGCATAAAACAAACAAAAAAATTTTCACAAGCAATTTTATTACGCCGTTTTACGCAAAAAGGTAGGCGAATTTTAATTAATAATAAATATGCAAATTAATATCTAGTGACAAGATTTATATATAATATTTTCTATAACTTCAGTTTTATTTTTAAAGTATATTTGTTTAAATTACTATAATGGATAACTTTGAAAAATTAAAAAAATCAATAACCGATAAAGAACAACGTATATTTATCAATTTTGGAGTAATTATAGGCCACAGTTTGGGAATAATACACAAAGAACTGGTTAAAACGATAGGAGAAAATGTCTATAAATATAATACAGTGAAAAATATGATTTCAAAGTTTAATAAGGGCCAAAATTGGGTTGAAGACACTAGAGGAGGTGATATAAGTAATCATTTAATAAAAGAAAATACAATTGAGAAAATTAAAGAATATCCTGCTCAAAGTAGAGCCTGGTCGTGCCTCGAACTTTCCATGTTTGTAAATTGTAGCAAAGCTACTGTTTATCGGTATTTAACAGAAGATTTACAAATGAAGAAATTATTGAGCCAAAACAAAAGACCCTAAAAACAGAACATTGGCTATAGACGAAATTTGGCATACTTTATATATGCAACCTCAGCGTGACCAGTCTCGATTTTGGAGAACTAAGGACAAAAGCCCACCACAAATTGNCACACAGGAACAAAGAGAACATAGATTATTAGCATGTAGATATAATTTGGAGCAGTTATCAAAACAAAAAACCTAATAAACAGAACATTGGCTATAGACGAAACTTGGCATACTTTATATATGCAACCTCAGCGTGACCAGTCTCGATTTTGGAGAACTAAAGACGAAAGCCCACCACAAATT
>NIPM01001943.1:0-12838 GCA_002738285.1 Holacanthella duospinosa
ACTGTGTCCCAGGATTACGCCAAATTTGATGAAAATCCACTGTTCTTTATCTTAAATTGAATCTTTTAATTTTGCAAGCTATTCATGATAATATTCAAAATATAATTATTTATAAACAAAGCTTGTCGTCCATATAAATTAATTTAAAAGTCANTATTCATGATAATATTCAAAATATAATTATTTATAAACAAAGCTTGTCGTCCATATAAATTAATTTAAAAGTCATGATATTATTAGTATATTATTAAAGACGTAATTAAACAAAAGTCGAGTGCCTCTTTGCGCGGAACGCCCTAATAATACACATATGGCTGAAACCTTGAAAATAAATACTGATTTGTGGTTAGATAGTGGTGCCACAGATATCATGACCAATAATAAAGATATGATAAAGGATGAAGAACCTATACTAAAAGGAGCCATTTTAAGAGTGGCAAATAATGAAAAAGTTAAAATTAAATCAAAAGGAGGATTAAATATTGGAACAATGCTAGATGTTATAGAATGTTTTTATGTCCCAGGATTATCTAAAAATCTCCTTAGTGTACCTGTATTAGATAAATTAGGATATATTACTATTATATCAAAAATACTGCTGTTTTTAAAGATACCAAAAGAAAAGTCATATTCTATGCATATTTATATGAAGAAGAAAAGTTATATAAAATTAAGAACAATACTCCTCGAGTATGTGCTATAAATAAAGAGACAGATTGGCACTCTATAATTGGACATATAAGCTCAGAATCATTGAGCAAAATGGGAATAACTACAAAGACCACTGATTGTGATGCATGTAACCGAGCTAAGTTAAGAAAGGTCCCACTCAAAGGACACCATACGAGAAGTAATGTGCCATTAAAACTCATCCATTGTATATGGAAGAAAATTTTTGAAGAAAACATGATTTTTTGGTTGAAATAATTGGAAATAAAATATTTAAATATCATTTGGTTGAAATATATGTATAAAATTTTCATTTTTATCAACCAAAATAGCTTTTCATATAATTATTAAAACTTTTCAACCATAATTCTTCAAGAATTTACTCATTTTATCAACCAAATACATTGTAATTCCTTCAAAAATTATCTTCCATATTGTTAGACCTATGGAGACACCTGGTATAAATGATGAAAGATACTTTGCTGTATACGTGGATGACAGTACTGATTTTAAGACGACCTATATTATGAAGAATAAATTAGAGCTGCCTGATTGTTTTAAACAGGTAGTTAAGTTATGGGAAAACAAATTTGGAACTACAGTTAAACCTGTACGGTGTGATAATGGTCTAGAATTTATGAATAAAACAATGAAACAGTTTTTTAATGATAAGAGAATACAAGTCCTCCTATTTGTGGCATATCACCTGAAATGAACGGAGTCGCTGAACGACGAATAGGAATATTAACTGATTGTGCCCGAACTATGTTAAGTCATGCAGGTATGGAAAAGAGATTCTGGAGTGAAGCTATATTAACTGCTACATATATACGTAACCGTAGTCCAACTAAGGTCAGAGGTGATTGGCTTTCAGCATACGAGAGGGTGACTGGTGAAAAACCTAATGTTAACAAACTAAGAGTTTTTGGTTGTCTGGTATACACATAAGTTCCTGAAATTAAGAGAAAGAAATGGGGTGATAAATATGTTCCTTGTATAATGGTCGGATATGATAATTCTGCATACTTTCTATATGGTCTAACTACTGAAAAATTGATCAGATCAAGATTTCCCAACTTTATCGACGACAAATTCCCAACCAGGCAATCACCAGGAGAGGACCTAGGAACCGGGTCTGAAGCAACTAATCTGATTCACTAAAAAAAACCAAACAAGATAGAACACCAATCAAAACCAGATTTGTATACTCACTAAAGAAGGATGAGAAAGGGAACAAATAAAAGCAAAGGCTCAACTCGTAGTTAGAGGATTTTCTCAAAGACTGGGATTAAAATATGATCTTACACACTCACCAGTAGTCACTTCAAAAACATTTCGGGTATTATATGCAATAATAAGTCAGCATAACTGGTATACAATACAACTGGACATTAAAAATGCTTACTTCAACGGAAAACTTGATACAGACATATATAGAACAACTCATAGGTTATATAGACAAGGAGAACCCGAAAATGGTATGTAAGTTATTAAAGGGACCTTATGGCTTGAAACAAGCCGGTAGGATCTGGTATAAAGAAATAACGAGGACACTGAAAAATTCTGGATTCATAAAATCAGAGGCAGATCCATTTTTACTAATTAAGACCCTTGGAAGGAACTATCACAGTAGTCATTATATATGTGGATGACATTGTACTCGCAGGATCTTCAAAGGAAGTATTAAGTAAGGTAGTAGAGCTTCTGGAGACCAAATACGAAGTGAAAAGATTAGGTGATTTAAAATATATCTAAGTTATACATATTGAAAGACAGAAGGATACAACTAGTCTAAATCAGAATTTATATATATATATATATTGTTAGAATTATATGGAATGACCAATGCAAGGTTCACATATACCCCAATGGAAGTTGGATACCAATCCAATAAGGAGTAAAAAAGATTAGATATAAATACACCATATAGAGAGTTAGTGGGGGCATTGGGATATTTAGCTAAGCAGAGCAGGCCAGATATTTCATATGCATATGGAATACTCAGTAAAAAACTAGATACTGCAACCTACAGTGACTGGATGGCTGCCAAAAAATATTAGCATACTTAAAAACTACCATTGATATATCATTAACATATAAAACGCAAGTAGATTCAAAAATATTATGTTATACTGACTCGGATTATGCTGGAGGAAAGGTACCAAAAGTACTTCATGATATGTGGTTTTGATCAATGGTGGTGCAGTATCATGGTATTCTAAGAAACAGGAAGTCGTCGCGCAGTCGACTACTGAAGCAGAATTAATAGCTGCTTCTGCTGCTGCTAAAGAAACAATATGGTTATTTAAGTTGTTATATAGCTTTGAGATAAAAGATAAAAAACCAATTACAATATACGAGGATAACCAACCAGCTATTGCATTATCAAATTCACAACCTGGAAGAGATAAATTAAAGCATCTGTCTACCAAGCAGCAACTTGTAAGGGAATTAGTTGGAAAAGGAGTGATTGAGTTAAAATATAAAGAATCAAAAAATATGTTGGCTGATCTATTTACAGTCCTATTCTAGATTTAGGATAACCGTTTAAGAATTAGGATTGGGTGTGTGCAGGATTGCACAAGTGGAGGTGTTAGAATAAACCTAAATATAGCTGAGACAGTTCAGCCCCAGGGGTTACTTTGCCATATGGCAGTCCATAACATTGAAAGCATAAATAGATGACCAGTTTTACAATAAACCCTTTTTTATTAAAGATAACAGTTTGATAAATGAAAAATACACATAGAACGCATAACCCATACCTCACAGTTGCCCATGGGTGAGTTGGCTTACTAACTTTATTAAGACTCACTTTACGGATTTAGCGACAAAATTGATAAAGATTTAGAATAATGTAAATGAAATAAAATATTAATCAAAACTATATTTATTCATAAATAAAGTCATTTATTTCATTTTGATGTAAAATTATTTTCAGTAGATCCAAATCCATTTTGACCTAATTCTTTTGGAAGTTCAAAAGGTTGATATTTTCTATTAGTATTATTATAATAAAACATATTGCCATTAATCTCCAAATTTTTATCCTTCCAATTAACATAATAATGAATATTCATAGTAATGAATGGGATACAAAATAATAAGAATAAACAGACTACAATGATAACCCATCTTCTGTTATATATTCTGTATTCATCGTCACTATCTGCAGAGTAGGTAGATTGGTTTTTTTTATAGCTTATCTGGGAGTAACTTGGTGGTCTTTCTTCGTGCGTCATTTCCTTTACGATTATCAAATTCATTTTTCATGAAATGAAAATCCCTGTATGGATGCATATTTTTGATGAATATTAATAATAATCGAAAAATAGCTTTTTGAAGTTCTTAACATTGCATTTTGAACTTAAGTGATTTCATTCATGGGATATAAAGTATCTGAAATCTGTCCCAATTTTCAGAGTAAAAGATTGACCATCTTTTGAGTCAGGCTCATCATTTTCATGACTGGTAAAAAAAGTACATTAGTGGATAAAGTTATTCTAGATAGCCATTTTTAAACATAAAAGTTGCATTTGAGGGTATTTTGATATAAAAGACAACAAACTGCAACCTCTCACCCACAAGAGGCTAAAATCCGAAACATCTAAATGTCTGCGCGTCAGTTGCATGTAGTATAAGGTACTGCATGACAGTAAGATATTTGCTCCAAGTCACAAGAAAGTAAGGAGCAGTGGAAGATTATCAAATGCACTTTTTCTTTTAAAGATACAGGTTTATGATAAACACGAATAGATAGAACTTTAGTATCAATATTGTAATAAATCAATTCTTTATCGAAAAATAAGTAAGGTATATATGAATTTAATGAAAATTTATTAGCATCGAGGCGTATTCCTATTTTTATAACTTCCGCAATCTCTCTTTTCTAAAACTTCTGATGTGAACCTAGGACTTGGAGTCAAAGAAAATTCTGTAAAGTTACCTCCAATCAATCTTGGTCTTATGCTTAATGCTGATACTGCAGATAAGAGGAAGAAGTTCATTTTTTGTGCTACAAAATGTTGCAGGAGAGATGTCGGTATTTATACTAAATATTTTGCTAAAAATCTCTTTTAATAAAATTTAGTTTTTTTCACAACTTGGCAATTGCTAAGAATTTTAAAACTTAATTTTCATTTACTTCCAAGATGGGAACTGTCTTATTTTCCATTTTATGGCTTTTATTTTCCCTGTTAAACTTCATTACCAAATTTCAAAATTGTTTAAGTTAAAAATGCACTTTAGATAATTATTTAAAACTTTTGTATCTAAATAAAATGAATATATTTTATTTTATTTGAATGTACAATCATATGATCTCAAAAATCGCTTATTACTTCCTATACCGCTGATTGTTTTTATGTTTATAACGGTAATAATGTCTTTTTTGGTTATTTAAAAAGATCTTTTTAATGTTACTTTTTCATTTAATATTAGTGTAGATCAAACTTTAAAGCTTGTTTTCTTAAATATTTTCACCTTCAAAATAGCTAATCAAAAAGATGGATTAGAATAAATATCTAAAGTCTATTTTTACCATTAATAGTTGACTTAGTAGCTGGGAAAATTAGCTTTGACATAGAAATGGCGATCTTCTATTTAATAGTGATGGGGAAAATCAATGTTTTTTCATTCAATGAAATTTCATTGAATTTTGTGTAACTTAAGCGACTGTTCAGTAAATATAGGGTAAATGCTAGTGAAATTTAATATAATTGGGTGTATTCAATGCATCTTTTGATACACTTGTCGATTCATAAAAATAAATATTTATCCTTCAGTTTGCGTTAGAAAGTCAAAAATATCGATCTAAATTCAAGTGAACCAGCAGCGCGGTCCGAATTGAAACTTTTCGAGAGATGGCAAAAAATTTTCAAAAGATGTTTCTATTCTTTTTGAAAAATAAAAACAAATAAATTTAAAGATGATTTTTATTTTATGTATAAATGAAAACAGGTTTAAAAACAATATGGGACAAAATTTTTGAAGCCTCGGTTATAATTCTAGAATATTAGTGATCATAGTGAAAATAGTGAAAATAGGTTGAGGAAGCAATTAAAATGGTAAGAAATATAGCTAATAAATATTTTATGGATAGTAAATACATAAATTTATTTTCATTCTTACTGTTTTATGCATTCAAGAAACTAAAATTCCTCGACTAATTAAAATAGAATTATGTTTCAAAAATTTTGTCCCATATAAGGAGTAAGATTAAATAGGTAGTACTAAGCCATATATAAGTACTCCTAAATAATCACATTCTAACTATCCGACTCTAGCTTTCAATATTTTGATTAAAATCCTCTTAATAAAACATGATTTATGATATTTTTGCTTTCAATTACTTATAGACTTCACTCACCTTTATCGAATAAGAACAATAGCAAGTCCTTTTTATAAGACCATTATTTTTTTGATAAATTTTTGCCTAGATTCTCTTTCATTTTTTCACATCAATTTAATTCAATCCTATTTATAAGAGAGAATTAACTGGAGAAATATCAAAACAAATCCAATAAATTTTCTTGTATAAAATTATATTTTTCTTTATGTTTATAATCCATAAAATATCTCTTAGCTATATTTCTTGCCATTTTAGTTGCTTCCTCATCCTATTTTCACTATGATCACTAATATGAAAGAATATTAGTGATCATAGTGAAAATAGGATGAGGAAGCAACTAAAATGGCAAGAAATATAGCTAAGGGATATTTTATGGATAGTAAAGTTGATAAATACATGAATTTATTTTCATTCTTACTATTTTATGCATTCAAGATACTAAAATTTTTCGTCCAATTAGAATTGAATTATGTTTCAAAAATTTTGTGCCATATGAAAAAATAATTAGTATTTTTTGACAAAAATAGGTTTTGATGAAATTTCATGTTTTTTGTTAATAAAAATCGTGAAAATTCATCACGAACTTTCATGCCCCATCACTACTATTTAATGTTTCAAACTTGCAAAAAATTCCATTTGATTCGGTAATGGCAATCTTTTGATAATCTAGCGATTTACTTGAAACTTTATCCACTTTTAGAACTAAAAACTAACTTCATAATCTATTTACGAGAAAAAAATAGTTTATTAGGATGTACTTTTATCTTTTGCTTTTTTCTTGATATCAAACTTTTTTTAGCGAGGATGTTTTTTCTCTAAAAGCTTAAATCTAAATAAAATATAAAGATTAAAAAACCTCAAAATAAAAAAATAACTTATACCAACAATGAAAGAAGACATTATTTCGAAAAGAGTCTAATTTACGACACAATGGAAAGCTTCCACTTTTATGCTTTTGGCAATAAAATACATTTTATAGCCAAGAAAATTAAGAAAAATGTTTCAAATAATCGATTTTATGAAAAAGATCAACTTGAATATGAATTTGGATCACTATTATCTATTTGTCTTAGCATCCGATCGTTCTGTCAAACTAAAATATATTACGTGTCAAAGATTCAATTTCTTGTTTAGATTCAAATTATTTCTATTTCAAAATGGAAAATTAAGCTTTCTAATCTAACTATATTCACTCTTTTTGATACTTTAGACCAATTTATTACTATAAATTAGTTAATATCGTTGATGAAATTAGGGAAAAGACTATAAATGAATATGTTTAAAAAACAAATAATATTATCCCTAAATGTAAATCATCTAGAATTCCAAAGTTTTTGTGCAAGTGAATAGAAAATGATACGAAATATATGGGACAAAATTTTTGAAGAAAATATGATTTTTTGGTTGAAATAGTTGGAAATAAAATATTTAAATATCATTTGGTTGAAATATGTATAGAAACTTTTCATTTTTATCAACCAAAATAGCTTTTTATATAATTATTAAAACTTTTCAACCATAATTCTTCAAGAATTTACTCATTTTATCAACCAAATACATTCTAATTCCTTCAAAAATTTTCTTCCATAATAATATGGGACAAAATTTTTGAAGCCTCGGTTATAAGTCTAGAATATTAGTGATCATAGTGAAAATAGGATGAGGAAGCAATTAAAATGGCAAGAAATATAGCTAATAAATATTTTATGGATAGTAAATACTTAAATTTATTTTCATTCTTACTATTTTATTCATTCAAGAAACTAAAATTCCTCGACCAATTAGAATATAATTATGTAAGAAAATTTTGTCCCATATGGTCGCTTATTTTCCCTCAAAGCAAGTTAAATTTCATATACAAAGTGATTGAGAAATCACCTTTAGCTGTCTTGAGGGAAAATAAAAGAACATATAGGGAGCTTTATAATGTAAATAGAACATTTAGAAATTTATTCTGGCTGTAATACCATCTTCAGATGCTATCACTGATATCTTATGTAGAACCAACGCAGTCACATTTAAATCATGTGATTCTCTGGTTTCCAAACATAGACAATTGTTGGACGCTCAAACGTTCCAACTTGGATCACTTTTGAATCATGAAACTTCTGAATGAAGCAGTGAATCCTCTTTTTTACTCTCTTCTTTTTCAATAAAAACCAAAACAAACACGTTTTATTGCCCACGGCACATCACTGGCTTTCTCAATTTCCTAATTTATACTCTGAAAGAAGAAAAATAAGTCAAAGAACATATGAAGATTTAAAAAAGTATTTGCCTTTAGAGAATCATATTTTTTACGATAATTTATCATTAAACTATTTACTAAGAAATTGTGTATTTTTGGAATAATTAAAATATCTGGTATAAATCTATGACCCTTTTTAATATTAAATGCGACTTATTTTTATTTTAAACATAGTTGTTTATGGCCTATTTCCATTTTAAAAATATTCATTTATAGCCTTTTCTGTAATTTCACCAACGATATGTAGATCACAATGGTTTTGAAGGGTTTTCATGGGATTTAAGTTGTTTGACTATCATTTGAGTAAAATTGTTTTGAACTATTTGAACCTATTTTTTATAAAAATACAATCCTTTTATTTTTCACCAGGACAATTACAACTTAAGTATCAAAGAAACATAAATAGGTACCTAAAATTCATTGATAATTATACGCTAGACCTAAGTATAATTTACATATGAACTTATTTTTTTTGATTTGTTATTATGTATTTAATAGACAAACTCAGCAAAATTTAGATCCAAAACAATCTTAAAATTGCAATAGAAACAGTTTTTCATTTCATTCAAAATAAAAAAACTTTTCAAAATCTCAAATGACTTTTAATTAATAAATTATTGAAATACTTTACAAATGAAATATATATTGATAATAAAGAAGTTTCCAAAATTATGATTATTTTAACAAGATCTGACAGATCTACATTCTTAAAATGGCACTTTATTTTCGTTCAGAGTAGTCCCTTTTTTATTCTCTTCTTAACTCAACCAAATTTTTAATGAATCTAAATTATTCAAACTCTTGTTCAACCAATTATTTAATAAGTAAAATGGGGACTACTCTGAACGAAAACTAAGTGCCAAATATCGAATCAAAACATCAAAATCGTAAAAAATTCGATCGCATGGTTTATATTTAGATTTATACATAAAACTGTTAATGATCATATAAATATTTTTGATTAAAATTGAGCCATATTACATATATTCAATATTCGGTTGTTATATTTTAAAGAGATGTTAATTCATTAGTACATCTTGACTGTTCATGGTTGATTTGTTTATAATGAGGTGCTTATAAATGTTTTAAACAAAACTTCTTAAAATGTAAAGAAAATCCAGAGTTTAATTTGCTGCTTTTCCCACAAAAAAAAGCTGAGGAAATGCAAAAACGTCTCAATAAAGAAATCGATTCAATGAATTATAAAAGGATTTGCTATAAAAGGAAATTGACATTAGCATCAAATGAGATAGATTCTTCAATTGTTAACCATAAAGATAGCTCTTTGAATTCTTCCTTTTCTTATACTATCAATGCTTCTAGGGAAGAAAGTAAATTGGTTATTCGATATAAAGAACCTATATTAAATTCAAGTTATGAATTAATAAATTAAATACTTTTATTCAATTCAAACTTTTAAATATCTGTTATAAGAAAAAATTAACATCATAAGGACATCTTAGAAATAAATGAAGATTAAAGTTGTATATTTTTATTTAGCAAACATAAATAGGTATTAATAGTTAATATAGATAGACTGTGAAGAATCAGAATTATCACCATTACTAGTGGGAGATCCTCTTGTTAGACCAGAATGCATTTGAGTAGCCCTGTAAGGATTAGGATCATAAATCGAAATAAGCCCAAAGTTTTTCCTTATTGACTCCACTTCTTGAGTAAGAACAACTATAAAAAGCGAATTAATGGGTATGGGAAATACAATTATTATATTCGGGTTTAATCAGAAAGTTTAAATGTGTTTCTAATACTGCAGGATCATGAATCTTTTTCACTTTTTTCTGTGGTCTTAAGCAGAATATTGTTCTATCAAGCCAATGCAGACATTGATTACATTTATCCATTTTATAAAATTATATAATTAGATTTATGTGTTAATATTCCAAAAGGGATTGATTAAAGTATTTGATTATTTTTTCAAATTGAGTAAAAAAGATTAATGAAGTACTAAACACACAGAAAGTACATTTATATAACTATGCTTTTCGTTGAATATATCTAACCAGCTTATAAGATCTTTATAATTGAATATAAATATACATCGTAAAATATATCTTCATGATTTTTTACGATTTTCGACGAGAATGATCAAAATAGTACACCAAAATCTAAAAAAATCTGTGTTTGGGTGAGAATTTAGAGAACCTGAAGTGATAATATAGATCTTACTTTATATGATTAATAAAAAGATCATTATTTAATGAAAAATCTCATTAAAGAAAACTATAAGTTGACCAGAAAAGTAACTCATAGAATGGAAATAAAACTATTATTGAGCCACATATACTTGTATTTTACAACTATCTGGATGTTTGAATCATTTCCTCTATTCCATCCTTTTAAACTTATGCCTATTGGTAGGCTTGTTGAAATTGGCAAATATAGGGTTTATAGGAATCAAATTTTAATAAAATCTCAACTTTACATTTGATTTATGCTTTTTATATCGAACTATTTTATGTAACAAATGGGTTGAGATATACAGCCCATACAAAATGAAACGATCTTACTCAAATTTGTAAACAAATCTTTAATTATACATAAAAATAAACTAAACTAAACAAAAATAAATATACAAATAATACCTTAGTCAATACTACTATGTAGAAAACAAACCTTGAAAATCAATACAATATCGAAACAGGAACGGCATTATAAAGAAATTGGGTAGGAGAAATCAATATTGAAATTTGAAAAAAGTACGGGATCAATAGCTGTAAAACTACTTTAAAATATATAAAATATTTAAAAAAATTGTTTCATAATTAAAAATAAAAGTTCACCTATAACCGATTAATTCCGAATAAACTAACAGTTGGCCTTTTGCAAATAAACAAATAAATTGACAACAATGATTATACCAAAAAATTCAAAATGCAATAAATCTATTATAAAGATGACAAAGAGTAGATTTAAATAATTAAATCAACCGAGTTATACATAATTTTTCTCTAGATGTTAAGCATTTTGGCAATTTCATCTCCAACTAACAATGAAAAAAAATGAGGACACAGAAGTTGTTTGAGTAAATAAATCCGAACAGTTTTCTTTTTAAATATATTTTGACACTAATAATATTAATATTTCAAAATATAAATTATTTCTATTCGCAATAAACGCTATAAATTTAAGAATAGTTTTGATGGTTTAGTAGTGCTGCAACTCATGCACCCCTAAATAGCAACCTTTTATAAAATAATGTAGAGGGTGGCGCAAGTAACTTTGGACATTTTTCTAATAAAATAGAACTAATTCAATAACTTCTATAGATAAAGATATAACAAAAATTTATTTGTAACATTTAAATTCTAGTAATCAGTGCGTCCACCACTAGCATTTCTTGGACTCTTTTTGGAAAAGTGCGACAGATATTTTTAATTGTGTTCTTATCAATCTCGCTCCAAGCCTTTTCAACTCTTTTGATTAATTCTTCCCAATTTCTTGGCCGAGGATTTTTATGGATGGAATCTTTAAGAATACTCCATAAATGTTCTATTAGATTCAAATCTGGGCTATTGCCTTGCCATTTTCCTTTTCCACATACGATTTGAAAATTTGATTCTAAAAGTTGCATATTATCTTTTGCATGGAGCTCCATCTTGAACAAAAGTCACTTTTTTTATAATATAAATTACTTTTGAGTTCTTAAAAGTTTCTATATGTATAGGAATGATTTTGTCCTGGTAATATTTTCCTGTTACTTTTTGGTCTTTTTTAACAATATGTCAAACTATTTGCACACACACACAGCCACCATAATAGAAAGTGATTTTTTAAGCAAGGTGTTATTGGAACCTAGCTTTTTTCGCTTGTATAATATGGATTATTCCTTTGGTTTAATTGGGTATAAAAGTTGAATATGAGATTCATCAGTAAATAAGATATTATCAACTAATTCTATTGCTCTTGGGCCTTTAGTTAAAAACCCTGCATTTTCAACAATTTGACAAAACTTAATTCTATCATCGATATTTTTTTTGACTTAAAGGGGGTTTATTTTGTCTTGAATAAGCATATTTCCCCCACTTTGTTGATTTTCTATATATTTGCACTGTTCTTCTAATTATGATTTTGTTACATTTTTGATAGCTTAAACTAGAATTCAACTTGGCAGCGCATTTTCTATCAGAAACTCTATGTTTTTCTTTCATATTACGCTTTATAAATTTTTTAGTGTTTGCGCAAAGTTTTCTATTCCACAAGAACCTTTTTTTCCCTTATCGTTTTGACTTTTTTCTTCATATGGCACAAAATTTTTGAAGAAATCTTAATATTTTGGTTGAAATAAAAAATATATNGCAAAGTTTTCTATTCCACAAGAACCTTTTTTTCCCTTATCGTTTTGACTTTTTTCTTCATATGGCACAAAATTTTTGAAGAAATCTTAATATTTTGGTTGAAATAAAAAATATATGTATTATTTGGTTGATAAATAAGTATAAGTTATATTTATTTATCAACCAAAGCAGGTTTTTGTGTAATTATTGAAATTTTTCAACCAAAATAATAATGTTCTTTCGAGAATTATACTGAATTCTTCAACCAAAATGATT
>NIPM01001944.1:0-13203 GCA_002738285.1 Holacanthella duospinosa
ATTAAGCCTAAATATAAGAATTAATATACTATTATACAAGTAATTACATTATAAAATACCCTGCAACGGTCTTTATACGCTATAGATGATTAGGACTGTCTCTTGCAAAAATCTTACTTTAACGAAAGAATACAGAATCCCTTTTTTACAATGATCTTTTTATATATCCATTAGAAATTAAATCATTTCTATCATTTATCAGTATTCTTTCTCCTCCTTTTATTAAAAACATGCGATCTGCTATTTCTAAAGCATCGGAATGATAATGATCTGTTAAAATAATACCTTTTTCTTTTTTTATAGATATTAGTGATTCTTTTATAAGTTCTATGTATAAGGGCTCTACCATTGAGAAAGGCTCATCAAGCATCAAGAATTCATGTTTTAAATTACAGATTAATAATATTTCAAAATAACGTAATTCACCTAACGATAAGTTTTGAGTTTGTTTATCCTGTAACTTATTTATTCTTGGAGCATAAAATATCTTATCCTGTTGCTCTCCATTATTAAAATACATTTCTATTATTTCATGAATTTTAAGATTTTTGGGTAAAAATGTATTTTGAGGCAAATAGGCAATTTTTTTACTAGAAATAATATCTTTCGGGGATATTATTTCATTATTAATCGTTATTTCAATATTGTTTGCGCTTATTATTCCATATATGAGTTGGAATAATGTAGATTTTCCACTTCCATTTCTACCAAAGAAGACTAATATTTCATTTGTTTTAAGTTCTAAAGAAATATTATTGAAAATACATCTTTTTTTATAATATTTAGTTATTTTTTTTATTTCCAACGTATTCATAATCCTGATAATTTGATTAGTAAAAAAACAGCAATACCTATAACAATATTGATAAATACAACCTTAGATATTAAATTTCTCTTTGAATAACCTAAATTATAATAAAAAAAATATTCGTTTTTATAAAAAAAATTATAACTCAAAAAACCTGCAAATGTACCTATTGTACAAAAAATAATCGGAATGTATTTTATATTCAAAAATATAGCGCCTATGAGAACAGAGTAGATTAAATTGAATATATTTAAATCTAAATAATATTTAATTAAATTTTTCATAAGTCATATCAAGCTAAGTAGCGCTTTTAGCCGTATCAATAATTAAACTAAATGAAAGCGAAGATGATCGTCACTATATTTTCCCATTCACCTAATCATATTTTGATCTTTAGTATACATTATGAATGTTAAGAACAAAATCAAAAAGGTAATTATTTTGTTTTTCATTGTAGTTTATATTTAATAAAGTAGATGAATTTAGTCTCCTGTATTAAATTTGAAAATGACTATAATTATCGACAGTGCCCTCTAAATAGTCAACAAACGAATCCTGCTCAATCACTCTCAGGCAATATACTAATTTTATTTTCTATATAGTTAATTATACTTTCTATTTTTTTAAATATGGGATTTATAGCAAAAGAATTTGCTGAAATCATTGCGGTGGTTTATATACCAAAAAAATGTTTCCCCATTTATTTATTATTTAGATTAACTTTCAGTATTAATTTAGACTATTTATATATTTTTTTCAAAAATACCCTTGCAAGGCTACTTTAAAAGTCTATTTAAAATTTAAGCATACTTTAAAATATTAGCACTGTTTTTATTGTAAATGTTTTAAAAATATTTACTAATATAGTGAAATAATATTGTTATATATAATATTTAAAGATAGTTTTATAGAAAAGAAAGAATAAACTACAACTAATATCCTCACTGGCGAGATGCGTCACGTTCGTGCTCAATGTTATTACACTCGTGCTGAAAATAGCAACGATAAACACAGCTGATAGACTATAAATCGACAAAAAACTCCCAAATAGTATTTAACTTTTTGGGAGTAATTCAAAATTTTAGATTTTATTTTTCTATTATTGATATTCGTTTACCAGATTTTAATCCTATCCTCCGGTTTTAAATACATTTTATCGCCTTCCTGAATATTAAAAGCTTCGTAAAAAGCATCTACATTTTGTAAAGGTACATAAGCTCTATAATGTGCCGGCGAATGCGGATCTGTTTTTACCTGGTTTTTTATCGCTTCATCGCGCATTTTCATTCTCCAGATGGTTCCCCATGAAATAAAGAAACGTTGATTAGGTGTATATCCATCTATTAATCCCGGATTACCGTTTGCCTTTAAAAATAACTGTAAACCATCAAAGGCTGCATTTACACCTCCTAAATCGCCTATATTTTCTCCTAATGTAAATTTACCATCTACGAAAATTCCGGGTAAAGGTTCTAACTTGCTGTATTGACCTGCAAGAGCATTACCTAATTTTGTAAATTGTTTAAGGTCACTTTCTGACCACCAGTCTACTAAATTTCCGTCAGAATCATATCGGGCACCTGAATCATCAAAACCATGAGAGATTTCATGTCCTATTACAGCACCTATTCCTCCATAATTTACTGCCTCATCTGCTTTATAATCATAGAATGGTGGTTGTAAAATGGCTGCCGGAAATACGATTTCGTTATATGAAGGATTAAAATAAGCATTTACCACCTGAGGCGCCATAAACCACTCTTCTTTATCTACCGGTTTTTCTAATTTCTCTATATCTCTTTTAAAATTCCATTTTGATATATTCATCATATTATCAAAATAAGTTCCGTTTCTTTGTTCTGGTCCTTCAATTGTCAAATAGGAATAGTCTATCCATTTATCCGGATAACCTACTTTTACTTTTGATTTGTGTAATTTTTCAATGGCTTTTTCTTTTGTCTTTTGTGTCATCCATGGCAATTTGTTAATACGAGCTTCAAAAGCAACAAAAATATTTTTAATCATTTTCTCTGCTTTTTCTTTTGCTTCCGGCGGGAATTTTTTCTGAACGTATACTTTCCCTAAAGCTTCTCCCATCTCTTTGTTGATAAACTGTAAAGCTTCCTCTTCTCTTGATTTTTGTTTTAATACGCCTTTTAATGTTTTACTGTAAAAATCCCAATTTGCTGTTTCAATTTCTGTTGATAAGGCGGAGGCGGCATCCTTTAATAAAATCCATCGCATATATGTTTTCAGATCTTCTATATTATTTTTAGTTAATATAGTTTGAAGCGCATTCATATATTTGGGCTGAGAAACAATAATCATATCCGGTTTATGGATACCGATACCTTTAAAATAAGCATCCCATTGAATTACCGGTGTTATTTTTTGTAACTGAGCTACACTCATCGGGTTATATGTTTTTCTGCTGTCTCTTCTTTCTACTCTATCCAGCCTTGGTCTAGACATAGCTTTTTCTAATACCAAAATTTTTTCAGCAGCTTTTTTTGCTGTAGCAGGTGTTTCACCCAGATATTGTAACATCCTTGTTAAATGAACTACATATTTAGCTCTTTTCTCTTTTGAATCTCCATCCTCAGATACATAATAATCCCTATCCGGAAGTCCTAAACTCCCGGGAGTCAAATATATCGCATTTTTATTGCTGTCTTTTTTGTCAGCCATTATATCTATTCCAAAAAAACCAATTCCTCCCTGAGATGCCATCTCTACTAATAATACATTTAAATCTTTGCTGTTCTTAACAGCAGCAATTTTAGCTAAATACGGTTTTAAAGGAGAAATTCCTTGTTTATCCCTGCTTACAGTATCTATAATCGTTTTATATAGATTTACCACTTTCCCCTGCTTAGTCCTACAATTATAAGTACCGCTTGCGGACACTTCCTGAAGAATCTCTAAGGCTTCACGATCCGTTTTTTTACGTAGTTCGTCAAAACTACCCCAGCTTGTTCTGTCTCCTGGAATTTCTGTTTGATCTAGCCATTTACCATTTACATATCTGAAAAAATCATCTCCCGGTTTAACATCTTTATCCATAAATGATAGATTAATTCCCGGTTTAGAACTTTCCTGTTTTGCTTCCTCAGCAACTGTAGTTACAGACTGATTCTTTTTACAGGCAGAAAAGCCTATCAAAACCACCGTTAACAAAATAAAACTCTTTTTTAAATACTTTTTTTTCATTATTCTTTATTTTTGATTTTAACTCTGACAAAAATACCAAGTTAATTGGTTTCTATTGATATATATATGTTAAAAAAAGCTAAAACATCGACTTATTAATAGATCTATAGGTTTCTTATTTTGTGTTTTAATGCTAAAATTCAGTTATTATGCTACTATTTTTCAGAAAATATCGTTTCTTCTTCATCGTTATATTTGTTTTATCGATTATCATTATTACCCTTTTTTATCAGGCGCTATCTCTAAAAAAAACATTGCCTATTTATACACCTTCAATGGTAAATGCAGAATTAGTAGATACATCAGTACAACATCAGGCTAATAAACATACTTTTCACATTGCTGATTTTGCTTTTGTAAATCAAAACGGGGACACTATCACTCAAAAAGAGTATGAAAATAAAATATATGTCGCTGACTTTTTCTTTACAAGCTGCCAAACTATTTGTCCGATTATGACAGATAATATGGTAGAATTACAAGAAAAAATAAAAGATAACCCAAAAGTAATGCTCCTCTCTCACTCCGTCACTCCTGATATAGACAGTGTTTCTGTGTTAAAAGCATATGCAAAAGAAAAAGGCGTTATCGACAGTAAATGGAATTTAGTTACAGGCGATAAAAAAGCTATTTATGGTATTGCCAGAAAATCCTATTTAGCCGTAAAAACAGAACATGCCGGCGAACTATATGATATGGTTCACACTGAAAACTTTATTTTAGTAGATACAAAAAGACGCATCAGAGGCTTTTATGACGGAACTAAAAAGGAAGATATGAAACAATTGTTAAAAGATATTAACCTGCTGTCTGAGAACAAATAAACCTATTTATTAGTCCAAATCAGATTATCTTTGTATTTTTGGAATCCTATTATTATTTAATCTAAATAACATTTGAAAACTACTATCGCACATCTTCAAAAAGGAAATAAAGCCATCATAGAAAAATTTGACCTTAATAGTGTTCCTCTAAAATTAGTTGAAATGGGATGCCTGCCGGGCAATGCTGTTGAACTGTTACAAATAGCACCATTAGGTGATCCTTTATATTTAAATATTAATGACTGTCATTTAGCTATAAGAAAGGAAACTGCAAACAAAATTGAAGTTAAAATTATATAACAAGTGGTACGGTAATAATGAATAATATTATTAAAATTGCCTTAATCGGTAATCCGAATACAGGAAAAACATCTATTTTTAATCAATTGACCGGTTTAAACCAAAAAGTGGGTAACTATCCCGGGGTTACTGTAGAAAAAAAGCAAGGCATTTGTAAATTACCGGATCATTCTAAAGCTACAATTATAGATTTACCGGGAACTTATAGTTTAAATGCAAGTTCTGTAGACGAAAATCTGGTTATTGAATTATTATTGAATAAAGATGATCCGGATTATCCGGATATGGTTATTGTAGTAACAGAAGTAGAAAATTTAAAAAGAAATTTATTATTATTTACGCAAATAAAAGACTTAGAGATTCCTACATTACTGCTAATTAATATGTCTGATAGGATGATCTATAAAGGAATAAGTCTTGATATTCCTTATTTAGAGGAACATTTAAAAACGAAAATAGCATTAGTCAGTTCAAGAAAAGGACATGGTATCGATATATTAAAAAAACAGATTGTCGATTATAAAGCGATTTCTACAGAACCTTGTCTGGATACTTCAAATATTGATCCGGACTATTTTAATAGTTTACGCAAGGCTTTCCCTAATCAGTTATTATACAAACTTTGGATAATTATTACACGGGATGTCAATTTTAGTCATCTTAATCGAATAGAATTACCTAATTCTTCGTTTGCTAAATCAAAATCCGAGTTAAAAAGATTACAACAAAAAGAAACCGTTAAGCGTTATCAGTTCATTAATGATGCCCTGAAAGAGGGTTTGAAAATAGATCTTTCCGCAGCAAGAGGGTTTCGTAGTCTCCTGGACAAAATCCTGACACATAAAGTATTCGGATATTTTATATTCTTTAGTATATTACTGCTGATTTTCCAAGCTATTTTCGACTGGTCAAGTGTTCCTATGGCCTTTTTAGAGGATACATTTGCGACTTTGAGTACTTCTATAAATGAACTTTTTCCTGCCGGTGTTTTTACGGATTTACTTACCCAAGGCATTATTCCCGGCATAGGAGGTATTGCCGTTTTTATCCCACAAATCGCTTTCTTATTCTTGTTTATTTCCATTTTAGAAGAAAGTGGTTATATGAGTAGGGTAGTATTTTTGATGGATAAAATCATGAAAAAAATGGGCTTAAGCGGAAAAAGTATTGTTCCTCTAATATCCGGAACAGCTTGTGCTATTCCTGCAATTATGGCAACCCGAAATATTGAAAGCTGGAAAGAACGATTAATAACTATTTTAGTAACTCCTTTTACCACCTGCTCCGCCAGATTGCCTGTTTATACTATTATTATTTCTTTGATAATTCCGGATAAAAGAGTTTTTGGTGTTTTTAATTTACAAGGACTGGCATTACTGCTTTTATATTTGTTAGGCTTTGCCGCAGCAATTATCTCTGCTTATGTTCTAAATAAGATTTTAAAAATGAAAACGAAAACTTTCTTCGTTATCGAAATGCCTAATTACAAATTACCACTATTTAAAAATATATTTTATAATGTTGTAGAAAAAACAAAAGCTTTCGTTTATGGTGCCGGTAAAATTATATTGGCTTTTTCCGTTATTTTATGGTTTATGGCTTCTTATGGTCCGGGTAAAAAATTTTCTAATGCGGAAGATATTATAAGATTTAATAATAAAAACACAGTCATCTCAGAAGAGGATTTAGTAGATGAAATTGCTTCTTACAAATTAGAAAATTCTTATATAGGTTATTTGGGAAAAGGAATAGAACCTATTATCCGGCCATTAGGCTATGACTGGAAAATAGGTATTGCTATTATTAGTTCTTTTGCCGCAAGAGAAGTTTTTGTAGGTACTCTGGCTACTATTTACAGTGTAGGAAACATCGAAGACGAGAATACGATCAGAAATAAAATGTCCGCAGAGGTTCATCCTGTTACCGGCAAAAAGATTTTTAACTTTGCTTCGGGTTGCTCTTTACTCCTTTTTTATGCTTTTGCCATGCAGTGCGCCAGTACGATTGCCATTACAAAAAAGGAGACTAACAGCTGGAAGTGGTCTATTATACAACTCGTTTTTATGAGTGGGCTGGCTTATATTCTTGCTTTAATCACTTATCAGCTTTTAAAGTAAAAAATTATGATTCAAGAGGTATTAGCCGGAGGTGCGTTAATAATCGCTGTGGTTTTCTTAATACGGAAATTCTTTTGGAAAAAACGAAAATCAAAAAACTGTGGTGGTAATAACTGTGGGTGCAATTAAAAAAACCGTATTCTAGTAGCTTATTAAAGATTAACATCTATTAATATAACACATCATGCTACCCCTTTTATATTTGATTGAATACTCTGTGTTAAACCTAAGCTATTGTTCTTTTACAATCAATAACGGAATATGTATACGATGTCTTACAGCATTAACCGTTGTTCCTAGAATAAGATCCTTGAACCAATGGTGTCCATGGGACCCTAAAATCAAAATGTCATAATTCCCTCTGTTAACAATATCTGAAATTCTCTTTTTAGGGTTTCCAAACTCAAGAATCAAAGTCACCTTATAGCCTCTTGCTACTAAATTATCTTTATATCTTTCAAGATATGCTTTATCACTAAGGGTTTCATAATCTTGGACTTCATCTCCATAAACCATAGCTCCTACGGTTTCTACAATATGTATTAAGGTATAATGCGCCTTTTCTCCTCCCAGCTGTAATGCTCTGCTGATACTTTTAGAATCTGTTGTAGAAAAGTCTAAAGCTATGGCTATATTGCCATAAACAATTGGTCTTTCTGATTTTTCGACAATAACCTCAGTTATGTGAGGTACTAATTTAATTTTAGCTATTCGTTTCTCTATGAATGGTTTAATAATAATATAAAGTAATAATATGGCTGCTCCAATGGTGAACGGAACTACAAAAATCCAGATATAAATAGGCTCTTTAGAAGTAGCTATCCAGCTATGTATTTCGTCATAAACCAATTTGATATTTAAAGCGACAATGGTTAATGCTACAATCCAGGATACTGCTTTCGTGATTTTTCCGATAGCAAATCCCTCCATTTTTTCTTTATCACTTACAAAATGAATTAATGGAACAATAGCAAAACCCAGTTGTAAACTCAAAATAACCTGACTTAATAAAAGCAACTTTCCCGTTGCTCTTTCTCCAAAATAAGCAATGGTAATGAAAGCAGGAATAATAGCAATCAATCGTGTTATGATTCGCCGTACCCAGGGTTGTATTCTTAAATTCAGATAACCTTCCATAACAATCTGACCTGCCAGTGTACCTGTAATGGTAGAGCTTTGTCCTGCTGCAATCAAGGCTAAAGCAAATAACATAGGAGCCCAGCTTGTACCTAATAATGGTTCTAACATTTTATGTGCATCCTGTATCTCTGCAACCTCAAACATACCGTGCCTATAGAATGTTGTAGCTGCCAGAATCATAATAGCGGCATTTACAAAAAAAGCCATATTCAGAGCAATAAAGGAATCCATAAAATTATAGCGGATAGCCTGCTTTATACCTTTAACAGTACGATCAAATTTACGGGTTTGCACTAAGGAGGAATGCAGGTATAAATTATGAGGCATTACTGTTGCTCCTATAATTCCGATAGCAATATATAAAGCCGTTTCATTTAAAGCGGACGGAATTAGTCCTTTTACCATTTCCCCCATATCCGGTTTAGCCAGAAACATTTCGATCAAAAAGGATAATCCTATAATTGCAATTAATGCGATAATAAAGGCTTCCATTTTTTTGATCCCTTTATTGATTAGAAAAAGCAGTAAAAAAGTATCTACCATAGTAATACAAACTCCCCAAAATAAAGGAATATCAAACAACAACTGTAAGCCTATTGCCATTCCTAATACCTCTGCCAGGTCACAGGCCGCAATCGCTATTTCTGCTAATCCATACAGCATATAATTTACACCTTTAGAATAAGTTTCCCTTGAAGCTTGTGCTAAATCTCTTCTGCGAACGATTCCTAAACGAGCACTCAAGCTCTGAAGTAGTAATGCCATAATATTAGACATTAATAATACCCATATTAACTGATACCCAAACCGGCTTCCTCCTGCAATACCGGTAGCCCAGTTTCCCGGATCCATATATCCGACACTAATAAGATAAGCAGGTCCGAAAAAAGCTAATATTTTTTTCCAAACAGTTGTGTTCTGTCCTATTAGTACGGATTCGTGTACTTCTTCTAGTGATTTTCCTGTCTTCATACTTTTTCTTTTCGCTGTATTTTCTTTACATAAAGATTAGAGGCTGCTTTATCTGACAGTATACTTTTTCCGGATACGGTTTCTATATGCACCGAATTATCAAACGTTTCCTTATGCAGTACTTTAATAGCAGTTCCTAAAGAAAGAGACTGACCATCCAGATATTGCAAAAATGCTTGTGACGTATCTTTCACTCCTACTAAAATAACAGTTGTTTTTACATATA
Source organism: Holacanthella duospinosa (assembly GCA_002738285.1). Lineage (NCBI taxonomy): Eukaryota > Metazoa > Arthropoda > Collembola > Poduromorpha > Neanuridae > Holacanthella > Holacanthella duospinosa. Next base: position 9,598 of record NIPM01001944.1, read on the forward strand.
CTTCTGATAATAATATTTTATCCTGATTGTAAAAATGACCTTCTTTGTCCGGAATAGGATCTCCATGTGGATCTTCTTTTGGATAACCGAGATAGGCATCTAACTTATCGATCAGCTTTTCTGATTTTATATGCTCTAACTGCTCTGCTATATCGTGTACCTCATCCCAGCTAAAACCTAATTTTTCCACTAAAAAAACTTCCCATAATCTGTGTTTTCTAACAACTATTAATGCTGCTGCTTTTCCCCTCTCAGTTAAAGAAACACCTTGATACTTTATATAATTTACTAATTCTCTTTCTGCTAGTTTTCTAAGCATATCCGTAACAGAGGAGGCTTTGCTATCCACCCTGTTTGCGATAGCATTCGTATTCACTTCTTTATCGGAATTTAAAGAAAGATGAAAAATTTCCTTTAAATAATTTTCTTCAGCATAAGTCATCTTGTTATTCATTTATCTATCAAAATATTATCTTGTTTCTGTTTGCCGGAAATATTTTACCAATACCTAAATTTACTATAATTTCTTCAAAATCTCTCTTTTTATTAATCCTCCATACTGAAAAAGAATATCATATTGCTGATTTAGAATAACCCATGTAGGATAGGACAATTGTCCTCTTACATTTCCTAATTTAAAAGCGAGTTCATGCAATCCGCTTGATACTCCGTTAGAGATATAGTTATATTTTTTATTATTAAATATTATGGTCTCTTTTGTTTCTGCATTTAATTCTATAAAATAATATTTCTCAGCTATTCTTTTTAATAATTCAGCATCTTTTAATAACTGCCGGTCTTGGATTTTACAAATGGCACACCAATCTGTTGCTATCTTTATTAAGATTGGTTTTGGAAAAACAAGCATGCTGTCCTGCAATTGTGTGAAAGATATTTTTTTTAGCTCACTTATCTGCGCATATACTATTCCTGTTAGAAACAACATTATTCCGATAAGTACCTTTTTTTTTATCATAAGATATATTCTACGCTTGTTTTTCTTTTATCGCTAAGCCACTAATACTATTTTTTTATTTCTCGCAAAGGCATAAAAACGCTCAGCTATATCTTTTTTTATCGCTAAGACGCTAAGACTATTTAAGATCTAAAATAGAATATATCTTAAGCCTAAGAATCCTCTCGCTCCCTGCATTTGTGCATAAGTATAAGCCGTATCAAACACATATCCATTAGGATTATTGATCGGGTCGTCTACTTCCTTATTAAAAGGATCAAAGGATCTCATAAGCGCATATTTTGGTACAAAATCAAATATATTCTTTACCCCTCCATATATTTCAAATCCATTTTTCCATTTTTTAGTAAGTTGTATGTTTGCAATGGTAAACCAAGGTGAATACTCAGGACGGTAATCCTTTGGCTGTATAGGTAAGCGCATGGTTCCTGTCCATGTTCCCGTAATATCTATAACAAACCGCTTTGGAAATGTATAACTAGCTGAAAAATTACCGGACCACTTTGGCGCGTGAATTTGTTGTTCTCTCGATATGATCCCTTCCTCATTCGCCTCTTTTGTAAACACGTCCATATAACTTGCTCCCGCCATTATTTTTAAAGGAAAATTAAAAGAGAAGTCTGTATTTAATGAAATGCCTTGTGAAACAGCATGTCCTTCTAAATTATCATAAATAATTTTAGTGGGATCTGTATCAAAATCCCCTATAATTTTATTCGTAAAATATGAATAAAATCCGGTTATATCAAATCCTAAAACAAAATCATCTGTAGGTATTTTTAAAGTATAATTTAAATTTGTATTATACGATTTTTCAGGATTTAATGTGTTTTTAATTACTACTTCTCTTGAACCGCTTAAAGCAGCATGGTCTTCTGTAAATAAATTTACAACTCTAAAACCGGTTCCGAAACTTGCTCTTATGATGTTGTTAGGATTGAGCGACAGCTTATAAGCAACTCTCGGGGAATGAATACTTCCATGGTGTTTATCATAATCAAAACGATAACCTGCTAACAGCATATTTTTCGTATTCACTTTCCATTCATCCTGAATAAACAGACCCGGTAAAGGCGTATGTGCCGGCTCATTTCTCATCCCGTCTGCAGACGTTGTGCCGGCTGTATTGTCATCATAATAAGTATATCTAAAGGTTGATCCGGCTAATAAATTATGACGCTCGGTAAGTGGCTTATCCCAATAAATCTGTGCAAAAGCAACCTGCTGTTTTGCCATATAAGGTGTATCGCCATACCGGGAATTTTGATCGTGGAAATTATAGGAAAACTGTGTGTATACCTTTTCTGTCAGTGGCAACTGATATATACCTATTATTTCTGCTCTTGCTGTATAGATACTCTCTCCATATATTTGATCACTTCCTCTATCTTTTGGTCTAAAATTCATTTCTCCTCCCCAGCGATCTTCATAAACATATCGTGCCGCAATACTCGCTAATCCGGTTTCTTCTCTTTCAAAATTCCATTTATTAAAAATGGATATACGGTTTTGTAGCGTGACGTCTGTAAAATTATCCTTGTTTTTATCCACCGGATGCTGATAATTAAAATAATTAAGCCCTAATATAGAAGTTGCTTTTTTTATTTTGAATTTTACGGACGCGTCTATATTATACTCTTGCCAATTTGTCCCAAAAACATCAAAACTTATTAAAGGAGCATTTATAGGATTTTTTGTAATAACATTAATAATTCCTCCCATAGCTTCTGAACCATATAAAGAGGAAGCTGGTCCTTTTACAACTTCAACGCGTTCTATCAAACTACTAGGAATTCCATTTAATCCATATACGGTAGAAAGAGAACTTACAATAGGCATTCCGTCTATCAGAATCATCGTATAAGGACCTTCCATACCATTGATTTGAATATCTCCGGTATTACATACATTACAGTTAATTTGTGGTTTTACACCATTAATCATACCTACGGCTTCAAAAAGATTTGGCGATGGATTTCTCTGAAAATACTTAGGCGTAAAAACTTCTACAGGAACTGGACTTTCTGATCGACTTACAGACCGCATTGTCCCGGTTATTACAACTTCATCTAGAGCACCGTTATCTGCTAATAATTCTGCATTCAAAAGTTCCGGAATAGTATCTGTTATATTTATTTTTCGAGTAAAAGTCCGGTAACCTATATAACTGATAGTGAGTTGATAGGTTCCATAAGGTATATCCCTTAATTCATAATGCCCTTTTGCATCAGAAAATACATTTAAGTTCTTTTTTGAAAGATGAATGGTTGCCTTTTCAACAGCATCTCCCTGAAATGTTACTTCTCCTTTTATACTTCCTGATTGTGCAATTAAAGGAATATAGCAAAAGAGAAAGAATAGTATAATTGATAGGGTAAATTTTTTCTTCATTTTTTAATAGCTTTATTTTTATTTCCAAAAATATAAATTTAGATTCGCCTAAAAAAATATTTTGGTCATTATTTTTTCGCTAGGTACTATTCTCTTAATATCTATGTTTAACCTAAAACGACAATAGACGATATGTTATAATAAAATTACAAGAATATCAGACAGTGAGACAGTGTCCAAAATTTTGTGTAAACAAAATACAGTGGGTTTTAATTTTTTTAAATTTTAACCCTATTATC
>NIPM01001945.1:0-13200 GCA_002738285.1 Holacanthella duospinosa
GTAACTTGAAAGTCAAATGCCAAATTTGGAAATATTCCAGAGTCTTTTATAAAAGGACAATATCTGGACAGAGTAATAGTTAATGGACATAGTATTTATAATAGATTAATTATAACTATGATAATAGTTACTTTTTAAAATTTTGGCATCATTCCATTTATATTTATTTCTAAAATAGTGTGCATCATTTTTTAGCTAATCAAATCCAATTTTCTGCAAAATTGGAAAGTTCACCAAATTTTACGCAAATAAAGAAGAACGCGATGCTTTGATTTATTTGTGAAAGAAAGTATTATAAATATATGAATACCGTAAAATTTTGAATTGATTCAAGTAAATTTTAAGTAGAACTTAAAGAAATGAAACGGGAATTTGGCCAACTTGACACCTTAGATAAATAATTGTATGACTTGAATAAAACATCAGTAAAAAATCTGTAAATTATGTATTTTAATATTCATCAATCAATTAAATAATAAATAAAATTTCACAATTTTTCATTTATCTTTGATCGAGATATTTTATTTTCATTTTTGTGCGGCTATTTAGTGGACCATCTATAAATGCTTTAAAAGTTGTTTCCCAGCTGTTCTTTTCACTTTTTTATTAAAGTCGTACCAACGGATTTGCACATAATCCTATTAAAATCACATTTTAAAAGTCGTCATACCCTTAAATGTCCGATTATAAGACCAAGTGTTATAACAAAAAACTGCGTTTCAGAACTGATCTTTTTGACGAATTGTCGTTTTTAAAAAATCTATAAGATCTTACCAAAAAATACTTCTAAATAAATGTGTTAATAATGTCTGACTTTAAAAAACACATATTTCGAAATTTACCCCCGGTATTATAATCGGAAATGTAGGATATGCTTTTTGGGTTCACATTATGACTATATTTCTACTTTTTTCATTATGAGCCTCCTTCTCAATTATTTACATAGATTTGCTTGCTCTTATTTTGATGTAACATCACCTATAGCTAGGTGTAAGAAGCCTTTTTTTATTAATTAGTATTGCAATAGCAAATGATAAAAATTTCGTATAAAATCAATCTCCCCTAAAGGACCTGTTTCTATCCATTGAAAACGAGTTAGAAACGTTTCGAAATTTGTTAAGCTCGATAATGGAGAACATTCCGTTTAATGAATTAATAGCTAGAGATTTGCCTGAAAATTAAAAAACGATTGGAGAGGATTGGTCTGTATTATAATTTATGATAGATTGAATGCCAAAGTTGAAAGAAAGCTAACAATGAAACATGTACAGGTAACCCATGCATTGGTGACCATAGCTATTCATGGCCTTGCTTAACTTTTGAAATTTTGATAAAAAAATTGTGTTAATTAAATGGACTAAAAATGTTGAAAGAAACTAAGCATTTTGGTTGAAGAATTCAATATAATTCTCGAAAGAACTTATTATTTTTCGTTGAAAAATTCTAATGATTACACAAAACCTTCTTTGGTTGATAAATAAGCATAAATTATATTTATTTATCAACCAAGTAATACTTGTATTTTTTATTTCTACCAACATAAAGTTTTCTTCAAACATTTTCTTCCAAATATAAGAATAGTGCTTTTCGTTAAATGGCAGAAAATTTTCGAAAGATGTTTTCTATTCTTTTTGAAAAAAGAAGAAATTTAAATATTTTAATTTATTTATAAAGTCAATAGAATACTGTATTATAAGAAAACTAGTTTAGAGATAGTATATTATATAGATTCGCTATCAAAAAGGGAGGGTATACTCAGTCACTAAGCCATAAATGAGTACCCCTAGCGAATCTAAAATTTTATACTATCCGACTCGTGTTTTCAGCATTTTATGTATTCTTTCATTAAAAACCCGCTTAATTCTAGATTCAAAGCATGTCTTTGGAGTAAGTAAGGTTTCTCTATTATCCACTTCATTTTCTTCCTTAGGCTTGAACTCAATATAATCTTGGCCAACTTTGGTAAGAAAAGAGTAAAAAGATCTACCTTTGATAAATAGAAATGTCATAACTTTTTTAACCCATCAAATTTAACTTTTTTGATTACCTTGGGTCTAAAATCTCTTTCATACACAGTGAAAAATACATTAGGCCAACTCCTCATACAGAACTCTTACTCGAATGCACCCTTTCATTCATGGACGCTATTGAGCTTATGGATAAAGTCTATCCTTTTAAATACTACAGAGAGTTTTCCGAACATACCATCTACCTCACTCTTTCCATGGTGTTCTCCAAAAAAGTTGACGCTAATATTGACATCAAATTTTTTGGATAGAGTATTAGATTTGGATATAAATTCCTTTGATCTAAAATGTGGTCCACAATCAGTGAAAACATTGAAGTACTTAAACTGTTCCTTTAAATAATTAAGGGTGTCTTCCAATGTATCTGAAGCAAAAAGAGAGTCACGCGAAAGATATTCAGAAAGGTAGTTAAGATAGACCTTGGAATCAGTCCATCCTTCTTAGAAATCAAACAGGTACCTAGACATGATACTTGCCTTTTGTTTTAGTAATCCTGACTAATTTCATTACCGCCATGGGAAAACTTAAAGTTCTCCTTAAAGTCAAGTATCAATATACAAGAAGTGTCAGATAGATTTTCTTTTAAGTACTTGAGCTGGTTTTTTATATTATCTACTACTTTACAATGCATTTCATATATCTCCTTTGTTCTTTTGTACTCCATCTTCTCAGTTTCATTCAATCCGGAATCTTTCTTTTTTAAGATATTCTTGTTCAATTCACAAATCCCACAGACTTCTCTTCACTTTATGCCTAATTTGTATTTTCTGGGGCATATTTTTAAGAAAGTTCCGTAAGTCATGTATTCATTAACATCACTTATATACTCTCTGCATATCTCTGTTTTTGTTTTATCTAAATACTTTACCCCTTCTTCTCTAGATGAGTGTCTTGAATACTTCTCTAAATACTTACAGATCTTGTTAATTATTGTACCATCAATTTTTCTTTTACTATAAGGCATGTAGCGTTTATAGTTATTTAAATTTATGTTTCCTTCCTTTCTTTTTGTTCTTGCATTAACGAACTGGCAGTCAGAAAACCTAAATCCACTTTTCCTTAAAAGATTTTTGAGACTATTTTATGCTATAACTGAAAGTATATTGCTCTTTTGGTTGATGTGAGTATTGAAATGTAGCTTCCTGATATTTTCTATTATATTCATTCCTTTACTAAAGAGCTTTATCCCAGGTATACTATTGTGGTATGGGGATAAACGATTATTTGATCTGTTATTTGCTTCTTTCAATTTCTTTAATCTGGTCGCTTTCAATTTTACAGTTTCCTATGCCAATTTAACTTGCTCCGGCTCCTTTTCATCTGTAATTTATATCAAAATTAATTGGTGCTGTGTTACTTAAAATTTACTCAATACATGTAATTTGTTATACGAGGATGTTGTGCTATTATTATCTTTTTCATGCATTTTTTATTGCACCTTTGCTTTATTAATGAACTTATCAATGTAATTTTGATTAATTTCATGCATTTTATTGTTCCTTTGTTTCATTAATTAATTGGCATAATTTAATCATGGTTCATGCGCATTAATTAATTTCTTCAACTGCCATTTTAAGTATAAATACAGCTCGATATCGACAAATAATTACCACATATGTAAATAGTTCGATGCAAAGAAGACTTTAGAGTCTTCCTGTCGTTGCGAAGTGCAGTTAAATATAGCAAATGAGAAAGAAAATATATTGTAGTTCAGTCTCGTTTGAGCAGTCCATTAACCTACCAAAAGCATATATATTTAACTAGCTAAATTCAATAATTTGGTGGCGCAAATCGGTAATCTATAAATATTAATGTATGATGACTTTTTTGTTTTTTACTTTACTTATTATAGACATATAATATGTAAAATTAATAAATTTCTTTTAAACCCAGGCCAATAAATTTTTGGCATTTAAATATTTTATTTTTATAATATTAGGTTTTTTATATTTATTTATAATATAATTTTAAACCAACTAATTTTTATATAAAAATAAATTATAGCTATAATGAAACGATTCTTTTTAAAATTCTAATAGAACCCTAGCGAGGCTTCGAAAAAATTTTGTCAAATAAAATTTAATTAAACAAAATATATTTTGGAAACATTTTCCTGGCTTGGTGTTGTGTTTGTATAAACACGATGATCAAGATTATCATTTGGTAATCTTGTCTTTATTCAATGCTTTGATAAACATAATCAAAATTATTTAAACCCTTCTACTGTTATTAAGTATATCTACTTTTTGAAATTCTAAATGTGCCGCAAACCACGAGAAGACAATATGACGTCACCTCGCAATAATGCAACTGTTGATACTGAAACAAATGAACAAATGCAAGAGTGCTTATGGAGATACGAAACCGCAATAATGGAAGAATTGGAAAACTTAATTTTGACAAAAAGTCAAGAAGATTCTTTAGAAGATTAAATAGAAACCCTAAATGGGCTCAATCATCAAATAGGGAAAAGATCGGATATTTAATTGATTTCTTAATAAGTAAAAATCATGATGATCTTTGAAATTTGATAGGCAAATTTGAAACACTAGAATGTGAAGTAGACGAAACTGAAGAATGGAATGCTGCATTAGATAAAATTATTGAAATAATAATCTGGTTTCAAAAGAAAAAAAAACTACCAGTTGTCTCATAAATGTAATCAGAAAAAGTGGGTTACTTGGGGAAAAATTATAATAGGTTCTGTTTGTGTTGGTGATGTTGAATGGGGAACAGTAATTTCAGAAATAAGACAGAAACCTCCAAATACATTTCTGGCTTCTGACTTTAGAGATTTCAAATGTGGTAAGAAAATTAAGGATGTGAAATTAATACTCAGAAAGATCTGTGAAACTTTAGATAATATGAATTATGGTTAAAAATCTGATGCTAAGAAAACGCAAATCAACAAACAAGGATCGCCAAAAGAAGATCAATGTACCTTTTGTAGAAAGATAGGCCATTCTGAAGATAGTTGCTTTATAAATCAAAATAAAGAAAGGCAAGGTCTTAGTTCTGTTAAATAAATAAAGTAAGATTCTGATTATTTTAATATTTTTGATAAAGTGATTGTGTTGAATGGAAGTTTAAAAAATGTATATAATGATACCGATGCTATGGTAAACATTAAAAGCATGAAGATCTTTAAGACTTTAAATATTGAACATCCTGAGACTCAACTCAAAAACCATATCAAAAAACTATATAGAGCAGATAACACAATATTGAAATCAAACTACCTCGTCGAATTGGATGTAGATTATGAAAATCTCAAGCTTGGAAAACAAAATTTTTGTATACACTGCCCGTCAAAAGTAATTCAGCGTTTGGGAAATTCGAACTTAAATGGTAATTCATGAATGAATAAGACTTCGAGCAAGCTAATACTCATATGGTAGATAAATACAGCCTTTGTCTATAAAATATCCAACTATTATAGATATCTTTTAAATATTGATAGAGATATAATTGCTCAAAGTTGAAAGTAGGTGATTCAGAGTTTTGTCGTATTTTTTAAAAAATGAAAAATCAATAGATTGTATGCCCGCCTTTGGTTTTTATTATCTGTTCGAGTCTTCTAGGCATTGAACTAACAAGCTTAAGACATACATCAGCTAAAATATTGTTCCATATATATTGAATTCTCTCCAAAAGTTCATCTTTGTCTTTACATTGTGGTTGAATCTTTAGCTCTCTTTTCATATGATACCATAGATGCTCAATTGGGTTAAGGTCAGGAGATTGTGTAGGCCATCTTATTACCTTTATTTCGTTTCTTTTAAACTAATTTTTATACTTGAAGCAGTATGAGAGGACGCATTGTCATTTTGAAAGACAATTTTAGATTTGTCCAAGCCATAAAAGTCAATTGTATACATCAGCTCGTCATCCAGAATACTCTCATATATCTCAGCATTAAAACTATCATCAATTCTACAAAGATTCCCAACATCTGATGAAAGCATACATCCTCAAACTATAATTGATTCACCATCAAATTTTATTGATTACGTAATATTGTGATCTCTGAGTGGTTCCCCGATTTTTCTGAAAGTTCTATCACGACCATCAGATCCCTCTAGATTTACTTTAGTCTCATCTGACCATATAACCATATCCCAGTCCTTATTTTCTCAATTTCTGTGTGTTTTTTCAAATTCTGATCTTGCTTGACGATGAGATTTTTTTAATTGTAGGCATTTCTTTTTGTATCTAGATACGATGTTGCTACGTTTTAATGTGCGCAGTATAGTACTCGAAGAGGCGGATATTCCTGCATAGGTCTTGAGTTCTCGCTGTATTTCTGTAGAGGTGGACCATTTATCACTTGTTGCTAATATTCCAATATATTTTTCATCATACTTATCTAAGACCCGAGAACAACCTATTATAGGCTCTGGAGTATTTTTTCAACTCTATTTATTACTCTGGACACTGTTGTTTGTGAAACTCCAACAATTTCAGCTATTTTACTTGAAGATTTTCCATTTAAAGCAAGTTCGTTAATTCTTGTTTCAATTTTCTTAAGTGTTCTTCTTGTCATACAAAATAAGCCTTACTACCTTCTGCTAAGGATTTGAAATAAAAATAAACAATTTTGCGGTATTTTAGAATGTTCTAGAATGAAAAGTTTGTAAATTTGAAAAATTCTTCAAATCACTGAATCATTTACTTTCAACTTTGAGTAATCATATCTCTATCAATGTTTAAAATTATCTATAATAGTTGGATATTTTATAGACAAAGGCTGTATTTATCTACTATATGAGTATTAGTTTGCTCGAAGTTTTACTCATTCATGAATTACCATTTAAGTTCGAATTTCCCAAACACTGAAGCACTTTTGACGGGCAGTGTACTAGAAGGTAATGAAAATATGTCAATTCTTATTTCTATTCCTATGGTAAAGAAAATAGAAGAAATAAAACCAACATTGAATGAAAACAATAACCATGTAAAATAGTTAAGATTATCAAACGTTAACCCAAACTCAGATATAAACAAACAACATAAAACAGATAATAACAAGTAATTATTGAGCTCAAGAATCACTTATCTAAAATTAAAGTAGAAAAAAACATTATCGCACCAGTAAACATCGACACTGAAGAAAATAAAATATGAAATATTTACCAACCCATGATCCCATCTCAGATTATTAAAGTAAACAAAGCGTTAGAACCTTTATTGAAGAATAATTATATATCTGAATTGAAACCACCCAGCAAATGGTTAACACCTTTGAGGCTTGTTAAAAAGCCAAATAGAACTGATAGAGTTTGTTTGGATCTCAGAGGTTTAAATTAATTGGTTCAACAAGATAACTATCCTATTCCTAACATTTTTACACTTACAGATCCTTTAAGAAACAAAAAGATCTTCGCAAAGTTGGATATCAAAGATTGATTCTTTAATATACCATTAGAAGAAAAGGATAGATGCAAAACTTCATTTAAATTTGGGTCAAAAAAGTATCAGTTTAATGTTCTTCCTATGGGATTTAAGAATGCACCTAACCTGTTTCAAAAATACTTAGATCACATCCTGGATGATCATATAAACAAAAATTGTATTATTTACATAGATAATATTTTGGTGTTTTCTGACAGTATTGAAGAACATAAGAGTGATTTATTCAATATAATGAAAATACTTAAGAAATATGGATTTGTTATTAATGAAGATAAGGCAAGATATTTTCAACAAGAAGTTGAATTTCTTGGTTTTCAAATCTCACATAACAAAATAAAACCTTTTGTTGATCGTGTAGAAGGAATAAGAGATTATCCTATACCAAGAAGTTTGAAACAAGTAAGGGGATTTATAGGTGTATTGACTTATGACAGAAGATGTCTCAAGAATTTATCAGATACATTAAAACCATTGTATTATTTAACACAAAAAGGCGTGAAATTCGAATGGAAAAAATCTCAACATGAAGCTTTTATAAAAGCTAAACAAACATTAATCGAAGCTACTGAGTTGATCATATCAGATCCTTCAAAAAGATTTACTTTAGAAACAGACGCATCTCAAACAGGTGTTGGCGCAATTTTTAAGCAAAATGAAGAAATCGTAGCATATGCATCATCATCATTGTCTCCTACTCAACAAAGATACACTATAACGGAACGTGAATTATAGGCTGCCATGTGGGCAATGGATAATTTCAAACATTATTTGAAGGGATCTGAATTCGATCTTGTGACAGATCATCAGGAAATAAAATTTTACAATACAAAGGAAAATTTTGGTAATAGTAGAATTTATAGATGGCATGAACAAGTGGAGCAGTTTTACTTTATTCCAATATATAGAAGGGGGGAAGAAATGATAATATCTGACGCGATGTCTTGATCTCAGAATTGTGAAAATCAAGAAAAGATTGATAAAACATATGACAGAAGTAAAAATTTTGAGGAAGTAATGAAAACCTTAATCATAGATGATCGATCATCGAGAATATCGAAAGAAAGACATTATGATTACATAAACAGAATTAAATCTAATCTTATCAACTTGTATGACATGCTTACAAAGAGACAATAAATATGTAAATTCAAGCCGTTACATTGAAACTAATGAACATGGTGAAAAAGTTGGAATTTATTTACTGGATATCAAGAATCACATGGTTATTGTTTTGATTGACTATTTCAGCAGGAAAATATTTACACAAAGTATCAATTCTAAACGTTCTTTTAAGATACTTGAATTCTTGAAAAAATACATTCTCAATTTACATTTAAAGAAATTGAAAGTGACAATGGAAAAGAATGCAATAATCACTTGATCGAAACATGGACGAAGAAAATCTCATCGATCATCTTTTTTTTCACCTCATCATCATAAAAGTGCAGTTAAAATTGAAAGAATTAATCAAACCTTAAGAAAAGACCTAAACAAAAAAAAGAGACCTTTGAAATGAAATTAGCAAAAATTAAAGAAACTTACAATAACAAATTCCATCGGGCAATTGGAATGTCACCAAATGAAGCCTTATTAATTGAAAATAGAAATAAAGTTTTAATGAATATTAAAGTCTACAAAAAAGAATTACCGCAATTTATTCTTGGTCAAAATGTACTTATTAAAAATGAAATACGAAAATCTAAAGATCAGGAGATCTTCGATAAACAAGGTAAAATTGATGAACTTTTAGGAAATGATACTTATAGAATTGTGACTAATAACGGAAAACATATATCAAGACACTTCTCCTAACTAAATGCTTTGCCGGGGGATTTTGTGTTTGTATAAACACGATGATCAAGATTATCATTTGGTAATCTTGTCTTTATTCAATGCTTTGATAAACATAATCAAAAGTATTTAAACTCTTTCACTTTTATTAAATATATCTACTTTTTGAAATTCTAAATATGTCACAAACCACGAGAAGACAGCTCTTAGAATCCGTGACACCTGAAATTTCGAAAAATTGGTTGAACTTTCTAGAATAAAATTAAAGTTTATAAATTGATCTCAATTAATTAAAAAGAAAACCAAAATATTTGAGTTTTTGCAACAAAGAGAAAAATTGGTTAAAACTAAAAAAAATTGCTTAGCTATTTAAAATTTGATTAAAAATACATTTTTATTAAAAAGTGTGTTAAGTGTCACCAATGCATTGGCGGCAATTTTTTCCGCTGTTTTTTTACCATATTGAGTGTCACCAATGCATGGGTTACCTGTAGTCACTTTTTTAATTACGGCTTACATATTATTGCTTTATATTTGGCAAAAAATTTTCGAAAGATGTCTCTATTCTTTTTGGGAAATAAATTTAAAGATTATTTTTATTTTATGTATAAATGAAAACAGGTTTAAAAACAGTATAAAGAGTAAGATTAAATATCAAGAGGGAGGTAGTCCTAGCCATATATAAGTACTCCTAAATATTCCACCTTCTAACAACTATCCGACTGTAGCTTTCAATATTTTAGGTATATTTTGATTAATAAAACATGATTTATGATTTATTTGCTTTTAATTCCTTATAGACTTCACTCACCTTTATCGAATAAGAACAATAGCAAGCCCCTTTTATAAATAAAAAAGACATAACCTTTTTATAAGACCATTATTTTTTTGATAAATTTTTGCCTAGATTCTCTTTCATTTTTACATCAATTTAATTCAATCCTATTTATAAGACAGAGAATTAACTTGAGAAATATCAAAAAAAATCCAATAAATTTTAAGAAAAACTGTTATATAAATATTTTCTTGTATAAAATTGTATTTTTCTTTATATTTATAATCTAATGCATTTTTTGCAAAAGTTCTATTTGGATATTAACTAAGACTTCAAAAAATTTGTCCCATTTTTAGTAACATACATGGTGGGGCAAGTAAATTTGGACATTTTTCTAATAAAATAGAAATAACTTCTATAGATAAAAATATAACAAAAATTTATTTGTAACATTTAAATACTAGTAATCAGTGCTTCCACCACTAGCATTTCTTGGATTCTTTTTGGAAAAAAGTGATAGATATTTTTAATTGTGTTCTTATCAATCTCGCTCCAAGCATTTTCAACTCTTTTGATTAATTCTTCCCTATTTCTTTGCCGAGGGTTTTTATGGATGGATTCTTTAAGAATACTCCATACATGTTCTATTGAGTTCAAATCTGGGCTATTGCCTGGCCATTTTCCTTTGCCCCGTACGGTTTGAAAATTTGATTCTAAAAGTTGCCTATTATCTTTTGTTCCATGGCATGGAGCTCCATTTTGAACAAAAGTCACTTTTCTTTCATTATAGATTACTTTTGGGTTCTTTAAAGCTTCTATATATAGGAATGATTTTGTCCTTGTAATATTTTCCTGTTACTTTTTAGTCTTTTTCAAAAATGTCAAACCATTTGCACACACCTCCAGCCACCATAATAGAAAGTGATTTTTTTGGGCAAGATGTTATTGGAACCTGGCTTTTTCGCTTGTATAATATGGATTATTCCTTTTGTTTAATTTGGTATAAAGTTGTATATGAGATTCATCAGTAAACAAGATATTATCAACTAATTCTATTGCTCTTGAGTCTAGTTAAAACCCCTGAATTTTCAACAATTTGACCAAATTTAATTCTATCATCGATATTTTTTGACTTAAAAGGGGTATATTTTATCTTGAATAATCATACTCCCCCAATTTGTTGATTTTCTATATCTTTGCACTGTTCTACTTATAGTTTTGTTACATTTTTGATAGCTTAAACTAGAATTCAACTTGGTAGCGCATTTTCTATCAGAAACTCCATGTTTTTCTTTCATATTACGCTTTATAATTTTTTTAGTGTTTGTGCAAAGTTTTCTATTCCAAAAGACCCATTTTTTCTTATCGTTTTGCTTTTTTTCTTCATATGGGACAAAATTTTTGAAACATAATTATATTCTAATTGGTCGAGGAAATTTAGTTTCTTGAATGAATAAAATAGTAAGAATGAAAATAAATTTATGTATTTATCAAATTTACTATCCATAAAATATCTGTTAGTTATAATTCTTGCTATTTTAGTTGCTTCCTCAACCTATTTTCACTGTGATGCATTAATATTCTAGAATTATAACCGAGGCTTCAAAAATTTTGTGCCATATTGTAAACAGTTTATCGAGAGCATTTTAGATGACGTGATATTTCTGTCAGGGACATTCCAGCTTCTAACAAACATTTTATTCTTATTCTATTTTGATATCCAATAGTTATATTTTTATTTTCCATTTTGAAAAGTTATTTATTTTAAAAAAATAAAAGTGGCTAAATAAATATATATTTTATTACCACCCATCGCAAAAATCAGAGTGTTCAAATTTACTTGCGCCACCTAGTATTATTCCTTAATACGCTAGGTTTAGCAAACAAAATTTTCAGGTAGTTTAGATATAACAAAAGTTGGGACATTCCATAGGCAGTGGATGGTCTAAGACTACTAATACTATTATTTGTAGCGCAAACTTTTCTGTCCATAAAATACGCTACGTTTTCATTTTTAGGATTTTGTATTTTCTCTTACTACTTCGCCTCTTTACAATTGGATCCTTTCGGGTTATAAAGATATAAATATTTCTTTTTGGGAGCCCAAAAATACATGTCGACAGTTGCTAAAATAACCGGGTTCTATAATTTGGTTCTTCCTGTTTTGTTTTGTCCTACATCTAAGCATTTGGTTGCAGCATCGGGTGATTGTAAGATTAAGATATTTAGAATTAATAATTATTTATCTTAGTTTGAAAAAGTCCATCTATTTGCTTTAGTTTATCTAACCTTGTTTCTCACATCATCAATTATTTTCCAAGAGAAACTTTATGAAAGGTAAATGGTAAGTCGCGCTTTTTAAGCTCTCATTCTATTCATAAGTTTAAAGAATGAGGGCTAATGCAATCGATTTTCTGTGAGAGAGTGCATGGTGTATTTGAGGCCATAAGAGTGTCGTAAAATGACAAAAAATAAAAAAGTATATAATAAAAAATAAAAATATTAATTCATCACAATCTGCAGTATAAAGATTAAAGAGCGCCGTTCTTAGAAATTGAATAATCCAATTTAGCTAACCTAAAATTGCGTACTTATCGGTAGGTTGCCTGTGAAGCTCAAACGAGACTGACAACACATACGGTTCCACTAAGGTGACGATTAAAGACGCATTACTAAGCGACAGTAGTCTGGTGACTATTTGGCTAGAATCCACTACAATTGATTGCAATGGATTCCAAACTGCTATCGCTCAATTATAATTTTAAAATTAAATATTACGCCGTTTTACGCAAAAAGGTAAGCGAATTTTAATTAATAATAAATATGCAAATTAGTATCTAGTGCCAAGATTTATATATAATATTTTCTATAATTTCAGCTTTTTTTTAAAGCATATTTGTTTAAATTAGTATAATGGATAACTTACAAAAATTAAAAAATTCAATAACCGATAAAGAACGACGTGTATTTATCAAATTTGGAATAATTCTAGGCCACAGTTCGGGAATAATATACAAAGAATTGGTTAAAAATATAAGAGAAAAGGCCTATAATTATAATACAATGAAAAATATGGTTTTTAAGTTTAATAAGGGCCAAAATTGCGTTGAAGACACTAGAGGGGCGATACAAGTAATCATTTAATAAAAGAAAATACAATTGAGAAAATTAAAGAATATCTTGCTCAAAGTAGAG